>JAJJWW010007695.1:0-142256 GCA_023531295.1 Papaver armeniacum | reverse complement strand
CTTTGGCAAGTGACTTAAATGTAAGAACAATTCTAGAGCCGCCTCTGCACAGCTGCACCTCTCGCCCTTCCGTGGGTTTCTATGTGACTAATGGGCTCCATTCATAATTACATAAACATGTATACTTAGATACAAACAAAATACAAAATGCTGGGAAGCTACTTGAGTTGGAACCATTTTTTGGGGACCATGGTTTTTTTGAGGGGACCATGGTCTTATTAGACCACCTTCCCTCTGAGTTATGAGAGGTGTCCTAATGCGTTGAAATTACTAACCTACCCTTAACCTAATTTAATTTAAAACCAACCTAATAACCACCTCTCTCTCCTCTCTCTATAAACCACACACCTCCTCCCACCTACCACCGCCCCATCGCCGACTACTACAACACCACCACCTTCGACCATCACCACCGCCGCTCGCCGACATTACCACCACCACCTCCTCCCACCACCACCGCCGATCACCACCACCACCTCTGATTATCACCACCACCAACCACCGATTACCACCACCAACAACCACCACCACCTATATATATATATATATGTAACTTAATTTAAATCTTTAGCAAAGATATTCTCACAAACCATTACTTGTCGTTTGTTTTGGTTGAAAAATGAGAAGTAATCATCAAATGAGTTGAAAATGGAAGTTGTGCAGAGCGTTTAACTGAGTGTTGACAAGTGTTGAGTTCACCACATTGTTCATCTCACAAGGCAATCGAACCTACGTTGAGATGAGTTGCTTAGCATTGTTCATCCTCACAAAGCAACCGAACTACACCTTCGATAGTTAGTTTGCCTCTATGCTTTATAACTATGTTATCGAACCGATTTAGTGTCTAGCCATAAAGATAGTATAAAATCGCCATGCAATCAATCCTCTGGGGTTAAAACATAAGAAAAAGTTGTCATGTAACCGAACTATACGTATGCCCATTATTTTTATTTCTCTTATAACTCAACTCTATCAACTTTGTTCTAAGATTGTCGCATAAAATCTTAAAACGCCACATATGTCCGAACTCTACAGTTAAAACATAAGAAATTTTTGTTTGTTAGATGCTTCGGCTATTGCAATTGATCTCAAGTTCCATAAAACAACCGAACTTATTAAACTTAGTTCGACGCGCAAGCATGCGTTGCGAACCAACCAACCTTATACTTGGTTAAAGTTATTTGTACATAAAGTTACGGTTGGTTGCAACCAACTCAACATAATCGTCTGCATGTCGGAAGCTTCCATTAATATGAAGTTCGTGTGACCATTCGTGGTTTGGATCAAGCAAGCCGAACTACACCTTCAAACTAGTGTCTGGGCTCAGTACCCACATTTTTAGAAAGTTTATCACCCAAGTGCATTATCTGATTACCAAGGTTTTCTGCACTAAGTGACGTTACTCCAGGTCGATCAAATTCATCATTTAACACTGGTAACGAGTACACCATCTCATGCCCTTCATCTTCTCTAACCTCTACTCGCGCAATAATTCTACTCAACTACTAATAAACTCCATCTTTTAATTTAATCTCACTAATTGTTTTTAACTAAATCATTTCACTAATCATAACCTAAAATTAATTAAGAGGGTAGATTAGGTATTAAATAAATAACTAGATAAGGGAGGTGACCTAGAATTACTTCTAATGTCTTTACCCAAAATAAAACCATGGTCCCCCCAAAAAAAAGGTCAGTCCCCAAAAAAGCGGTTCTTGAGTTGGGGTGCAAGAAAATTCCATTAAACCTCGAGCTAACTGGGCCCGAGGCTTTTATTTGGGGCCTGTCGGCTTTTGCACCCACCTAGATGGGAAGGATAAGGGATGTCTCAAAGGGAATGAGATACTAACTCACCTTCACTAGTTAGAATTACATTTCTACTATATATGTCAAAATTTATTCATTTTACATAAAGAATATATATATATTTTTTATTGTTGCTTCTATTTCCATTTCTCCAAAGTACAATTCAAACCAAAATTATGATTTTTTTAAAAATAAAAATTAGGTCCAAGAACAAATAGGTCGAATTGTTCACCGAAATGCGGATGTGAACATATCTATCAAATGGTTGTAAATCTTTGAAAATCGCATTCATGCCAGAATCCACGTATATTCTTTATCTTATCCATTGATTCAGTTCCATGTGCACAACATCCTGACGATCGATGAGTAAGTCGTTAAATATCCCCACATTTTAATCTATTAAACTTATTCTTTTGGTTGGTTTCAGGATACGAGCCCGAGGCGGATGAGCCTTAACTCACATGCCGGTTGATGCGTATGTTTATGATCCGAATCCATCAATCGTAGTTTAGACAATTAACAATAAAAAATAGGGTATTTCCTTTAGCCTTAAAATGTCGATCCTCGCTCGACAAAAAGAGATATATATATATAAAAGGTGGGAATGTTATTAATATCTTCCATTTTGGTCGACCTCGCAAAAATACTCTTGAGGGGTAAAAATTAAATTTTTTTCGGAGTCGACTTGAGGAAAACTGCTTCCACTTTTGGAAGAAATCATATACAAACTTATTTAAATACCCAACAAAATCTACCTCTTGAAATATACTTTTATTCAATGGAAGGAATGCCTGTGATCAGATGAATTCAAACAAAAGGAATGATCCAAAGCTATGCGTGATCCTCCAAGACACATACCAGTCCAAATCAGTTCTATTAAGTTTGTTTCACTCAAGTTCTTTTAGTGCTTAGTGTTAGTGTGTTATAGCAAGAGGCGAAGGGTTGCAACAACTTGGAAGAGATTCGAGCAAACATCGAGGGGAATACCATAATTTTATCGCCCGGTTAGTAATCAATCATTTCTGCATGATCCGAGTACATTGAAAAATGTTAATTCAGATTGAATTTGCTCTTATCGCCGTCATTGTTAAAAGAAATTAGCAGCATGAGGAATGCTCGATTTAGCTTCTTAGGAAAACACTTGTGTTTTTGCCGGTTGAGGAGAACACAAATGGAACTTACATGGGATTCTCAACAAACACCAACGACAAGAAAACGATACTTACAACTTTGGATGAACACCTAGGAACACCAGCTACATCACATCCAACAACACACAGTGCTGAACCACTAGATAAAATCCTCCATAACAACAACTAAGATCTCTTCGCCGCTTGATCCCCAGCAACCAAAGTACAACAAAAAATACCAGTGTCTCGTGTAAGGAAATGTGAGGTGTCGCGAGGTGATGGTACACTACACCAATTTGCGAGTTACGTAGTGAGAAATTGCTGTGATTCGCCAACGGGCCGCTACAAAATTCCGTTACAAATGACGAGCGTCTACGAAATCTTTGTAGCATGGTGCATTAGCCGGTACTGAATTTTCCAAAAACATCGTAAACAAGTGCGAGCCACGTTTAATTTTCTGCACGCGTGCCGCCGCACGCTTGGTCACACTAGGTTACGTAACACCGAGTTTTTTTTTGGGCCCTACACTTCTCCAAATCCTCCACTCCCCACCGTGTATTTTATACCAATATCTATACCCTTCATATTATTTTCGAGATACAACACAACCATAGATCCCTAGTTTTTATTCTCTTCTGCAAACACATCTCTATCTTTCTATCTTTCCGCCTCTTCTTCTAAGTTGTTCCTCTCCTGCTGCTCTCTCTCAATCTCTTTACCCAAACACAAATCACCGACAGAACATCCTTCAATTCTATTTCCTCTTCTTTCTTGATTTCTTCTTATAGATATACGTGTTCTTCTAACCTAGAGGATAGGTCTTTCATTCTCATCTCGTTTTCTGCTTTCTCTCTTTTTTCTTCTACGTGATTTGGAGAGGAAAGATGAAGGTTTAGTGATCGAGAGAGAAAGGATTGAGAGAATAATAGTTGTTAGTAATGATGCTGATTCGAGTGGTGGATTCAGATTCAGCAGAAAAGGTAACCTAAAGCTTTAATTAGGGTTTTTTTTTATTTATTTGATAATTGATTCATAGAAAATTGAATATCGAATTCATCTATTAAGATTTTCTCTTACATACAGTTCTGAAGATCTAATTGATTACGATGTCAAGCTATCTTACCTTCTTCACTCACATCGGTCAATTTGTTACCAAAATTTGACGAAGTCGCTTGTCAAGCTCAAGTTCCAAAACCCTAACTCCCTAATCTGTATCATTTAGTGTTTGTTTGACCAATTTTTTTCGGTATTTTAGGTTTGGTCCTGTGATTTTTTTTTTGAATTTCGTGAGGGCTATTTTTGGATGTTGAAAAACAAGGAAGTTTTAAGAAATTGGTTCATGTTCGGATTTGTATTTGATGGTCATATTATGGAGAATCCAGGTTTGAACTCTAGAATTTCCGAATTTTTGATTTTTACTCGCTTCATTTTAACTGTGAAGTTTTAGCCTAATGAGGCTTTGATAGAATTGATTATACAGATGAATCTTATTACTCGTGATGGGATTATTATTCTTAGTTCAGTGAATTATTTCATGTGTTTTAGGTTACGGTCAGGTAATCAAGAGGAGCCAATCTGGTAGAAAGAAGGGCACGAGTGAAAGATTCGTAATAACCTTAATGTTCCTTTTATAACCTTAATGTTGCTTGACTAAGTATCTAGCTGAATGCAAATTGGCTAAAGGAGCCGAAATAAAGCATATATGTTGTGGATGGACAAACCGTAATCGATTGGCCTTTCTCCTCATGTAAGTGGTGCTCACTTTGCATTTGATTATCTTAGTTTCGTATCGCATCGCTTGGGCTTGACTCATACTATTACAGGCATGATAATGTACAATACTAGGAGAAGGTGAACCAGCTTGTCTTATTCATCGAGAAAAACTAGCAAGAAAAGGTATGCAACTAATACATTGCGTCTTTTTGGACCTTTTTCTCGCTCAGGTTACTTAAAGATTTGTTAATGGACGTGTAAAGCAGAAAGAAGTAAGGATCCACGTAGGGAATCAACATCTTGGGAAGAATATACACGATTTGAAAACCCCTAGGTATGTTATTGCTATCCGATTTTGGATGCTCAAAATAATCAATTGTGATATTACTTTATCTATTCGACAAGAAAAAGAGCAAAAGTCTAATATTTTCTCGATGAAACTACAACCACGATGAGCCTCTACCCTTGTGATCATCTGCATATGGACGGCGCTAGTTTACGATGTAACCAACTGTTCTTTCTCATAATCCAATTGTCACTCCTATTTATACCCTCAACCTTATCTAGATGTGGGTTGATGATTTTCTTATTTATACAGCATGACGTAAAGTAGTAAAGCTTATAGATTCAGGAGCATTTAGAGCCACAAGATTTCTTCAGCGATATCCAACTGCAAGAGTGCCCCTACTCTTCTATCCGGTGAAAACTCCTTAAACTAAATCCATTGATTTTTCTGGATATTAACAACATAAGGTGATAGCATATTTACATTGTCGAATTATATTTGTTAATATTGTGTTTGCAGGTGTTTGTTCATCTCTTATTAATGTATCTGTTACATCGGCTTCAGGTATGTGTATGAAAAATTCAGGACTTCATGAATAATTTGTTAATCACTAGAACACATGGAAAAGTTAAACTGCAAATCTGCAAACTAATTATATGACTTAACTAATGATTGCTTTTGCTTTGTTCAATTTAGGGACAAGCCGACAACTTTTTCGCCAAAGAAGTTAGTAACTGATGGGACTAAATTACCCAACTTTGTTGTGAGATAATATATAATTGTTCTCCTCATTAAATTGTTCAGCTTTTTTAGTTTTTTTTAACCTTTGCTATTTGCACTGAAGTGCTTTCCCCGCATGACCCAGACCTCGTTTGGGTCTTGTTCTACATAGGCGTAATATCTAAAGCTTGAGTCGGCACATAATTCCAAATTCAAGGAAGTGTTGAAGGATTTTGACAAACTCATAACAACCTTTTATCCAAGTTCTTTAGTTTAATACTTTCTAACAAATGATCAGCTTAATTTTGTTAAATCATAACAATGTTGCTTGAGTTCTTTCGTTACTTTGATACTTGAACTATGACCCGATGATAACTTACTTATCCCTTTATCCCGCTTCAGCTTACCTAACTCGTGAGGAGAAGACCATCGTGGGTAAGTTTCTCTTCCATCAACAATATCACTTCTCAATAAGTCAGTAAAATGCTGCTTATATATATATATCCTCGAGATATTGTAAAATGGCATTATGTAACCTTGATTGTGAAAGTCTTGTCTTCAAGAAGCTCTTTTTTTGTAATGCATTATAATTGGACCAACCCTACGATATTTTGTTTTGTATTTAACTCGAAATAAGCAAGAAGTATGTGGGACATGTTTGCAAAGAAAACATAGATGATAAGCTCTTTTTCTTGCACAGAATGAGGGTGATATTTCAATCGCACAAGATGAAGGCCGTCGAAGAAGCCTTGGAAAAGGTAATACTTTCTCCATGTTGCCATGTGTCAATTCGTAATGCCAAATGTATTACCCTCGCATTTATGTGATAAGAATAATTCTTGTGAATATAAAAGTGACCTAAATGAATACCTCTAACTCATTATGATTTTGCTGAGTGGAGTGGCTAGTTTGTTGTCAAGGAAAGGATCATTCTTTTCCAGGAATCTAGCACCACTTGAACACTTAAACCTTTATGATCCGTAAAACGTGGATAGAGTGTGTAGTGATACACCGCGCCAACCATCTAAGTGGTACTAAATCCCAATGTATCCAATTGGCTTCGTGTGCCTTCAGTACATGAGTTGTTTCTTCATGTGAATGGTAATGGATACGTAATCGAATGATTAAATCTCTAGCTTTGGACTCCGTGCACAAGCCATACTTTGTCACCGTAGTTTGCAATTTTGCATCCAGTTAGAGCTAAGGTTGTGTTTATGCTATATTATGCAGATTGCATTGTCAAATTTATGAAGCTAAAGCAAAGATGGAAATCAACAAATGTCAAGAGATCATTATGCAAAACATGAAGAGTTACAAGTCGTTAAGAGAGCCTTTCCTGACTAAAAGAGGTGATGTGGTTATTTATTCTTCATGATTTTGTTTTTCTTGCATTGCTTGTTTGCACATCATCATATATTTCATGGCCTCTTGTTATTCCCTCGTCTAAGTAGATCATAGATGACACCGTATATACATGTTTACCAACACCGAATCGTATACCTATCTCAGCTTCGAGCCGAAAGAAAAGATAAATATCCCCTGTGATCTTTATTCTAAATGGGATAATTTTCATGACCCGTGGTCTAGGTTGAGATTGAGTTTTTGGGAAATCATGAACCGTGGAGGTAGTGGGTAGCTTCAATGGGTGGCATCAACCAACTTACATGGATCCAGCTCATTCTTCTACAAGTACCACCGAGTTAAGATCTTTACTTTGTTATTTCTTTCCGTCCATTGGTTTACTTTTCTGATGTAAAGTGTTCTCTAGACGACATTTTGTTTTAAAGACCAAGTTGAAGTCGATGTCTGAGGAGGAATGCGTGAAACTTGGTCCAATATGAGCTAGTTAAGTCGAGAACTCGATGATGTTTTTCCTAGTTTTCCTATTTGAAATATATCGATGGAGATGATTTAAAATTTAATACAAGAACTGTAACCATAGAAGACAAGATCGCTCAAATACTATTGAAAGCTAGATACTATCGGTCGAGTCCTGGATTGAGCATCTTCTCTTGCTCGAAAACGATGTTGATTGTTGGACTAGAAAATTTACATGTTACTTTTTTGCTTGCAGTGTGTGAGAACCATCCTCTGGGAGTTGTTTCTGTGAGATTCAAAGATACAAAGGATGCTCACAAGTGTATAGAGCTAATGAACTAAGATGGTAAGCACTCGTATGCTTTTGCGTTCAAAATTATTATTACTGCATGTTTAATCGCTCAATCGGTAATGTGATATACGTATATACATCCCTTAAGAAACCAAAAGCATATCATAACACCTATATCCCTATCTTACTTTGGCTTTGTCTTCCCACTTTGTTAGTCCGTATGGCATTAAAAATTGCATCCATAGTCACTTAGTTCGAGACTCCATTAATTTCCATACTTAGAAGCAGTAATGTGAAAGATCTCGGCTTGTAATTTCTTTCCCTACGATTAGTCGACCACCATATTAAGAATAGTTGTCCATGACTCACAATGTTTATATACAACTTGAAAAGTAAGGAATGTGGTTTCGTTATCTCTTTCGTATTGTCCTATATGTAATTGTTATATGCTATCTCTAATCAACTCGAATTTGGTTTATGTCAGCTGCATTTGCCAAATTTTCTTGTTAAACAATATCTCTATTAAAACCGTTAACAATGTTTTGTGTATACAGATGAAGTGACTGGTAGTCGTTCTTCTTGGAAGAGAGCTCCTGCAAGAGCAAAGGCCATGGATTGAAGATGTGCAGCCTTCGTCGCTTTGGATTCCATTCGCTTCACCAAATTTTGCTTCAAATTCAGCAGAATCAAGCATGAGAAGGTCAGTATGTGAGTTATGTTTCTGTGCATGTTAGTCTGCATGACATGAGAAAACTTAGAAATAGGTTAGCAACTTAAGGACTGTATATGTCAGCTTCCGCATTTGTTAGTATTATCTTATATGCTTTAAGTACTAAACATATATTGTAATCATCCATTATATTCCCTCAAAACATAGGAATTCTCTGAAGTCTTTCTTGCTGAAAGAGTAAGTAATTATTGTTGTTGAATGTGTGACTGAATTTGGTTGAATTGAATCAAAAAATTTTCCAGGGAATTATTTTTGAATTCCGGCGTATTTCCGACAGTATCGAACCGCTGGTCAAGTATTGCCTCAGTCGCAATTGGTCAGAGATTGACCACATTGCCAGTCGAAGTTGATCAGCAGAATTTTTTTTCATTACATGAAAAATTTCGGTAACTGTCATTCGTCAGCGATACAAGTGACAGCAGCTACAAAAAAATTCGTAACGGCCCGGAGTCATACCACGTGGCAAATTGCACCCGTACACGGCTACATGAGCTGTCACATAACAGTAAATTTGTTGACACTACACAAAGTGCACAAAAAAATGTAACACCCACTCTTGCAACAGCAAAGAGCCGTGTACAACCCGTTTATAACGGCTTGGTTCTCGTACTAATCCCGTAATTTGTGTAGTGGTAGAGGGTTTGTTTTATCACATTCTCCGCACAAAAAAAAATTAGCTTAAATTTAAACAATCCGAACGAAGATGAGATCAGTAAGATAGAAGAAGAAAATGTATGAGCCTAAAATCAAACGATAGACCAATAACCGAGGTGCAGGTTAAGTTCACATGAAACTCATGACTGAGTATAAGAGTCACACATGTGTGAGATACGTGTGATTAGGGTTAGTATGTTAAGTAAGTCAATATATGAAGTGTTAATTGCTTCATTAATTCTATAATGAAACTATATATTCTCCGCAATGAAAATGAATTCAATTCTTATGATTGATACAATGTCACTATGGTATCGTATAGGGTGGGATTCCTTTTCCATTATTGTGTCGATCTTGTTCTTCTGTCTTTTATGTTGCTCGATCTTCATTGAACAATGAAGATCGACTGTATTTTGTCAATCCATATCTCCAGAGAAGTTGTTTTGTGTTCTTTATTGATCTGTATGTTCTTGAACTCATCTGAATTCGTCACTTCTTTCAATTTTTACTTTAAGATTTATCTTATATTCGTTGTTTTCTTTATTCGCAAATTACAACTTTGAATCCATATCTCTTTTCTATTTATTTTTCTATAACTTTTCGATCTCTTCTACAATGGAAAATCCAACATCAAACTCTTTCTTCAATATTCATCTCAATCAATTAACGAACTTCGTTCATCCAAAGTTCACTGAGCACAATTTCATTACATGGAGAAATCTTTTGCAACCGGTAATTCGGTAAGGTATAAACTTACAAGTATCTGATGGCTCATATGAATGTCCACCTCAATTTACAAATCACGCCAATCAATTGAATGGAATTGAAAATCCTTTGATATACAAGATCGAATGGATGAAGGACTGGACCATTATTATGTGGATTAACTCTACAATATCAGATTTAGTTATTGCATACTTCTCTAGATCTACATCCTCACACCAGTTATATGGATAGCATTGAAGAGAGATTTGACAGAGCCTCTTCCACTCATTCAATATGGCTTCGCACCAAGTTGCTTTTAATAACTCAGTTATATGTCCATCTCTTATCAATGAGATCATGCTTCTATCTGCGGCGGGTGAGATCATCTCTGACAAAAAAACTAGTGGTTATTAGTCTCAAAGCCTTTAATTCAGAATATATACCTTTGGGTAACTTCCATGAGACATAATAAAAATCAGAAAATAAAGAGTTTATCGAGAAGGAAACAACTGCACGTGTAAGAATCTGGAAATGCCATTAACTTGAGCTTTTGAGAAGAGAAATGAATTCATGAGTGTGGGGGATTATCAACAACAAGATAAGGGTTTCATCTTCTTCTTCCGTCATTTTCGAGATGAATTATGAGAGTAATTGTAACATGGTGAGGATCAATGAAAGATGATGATATTCTTGAAGAACCCATCGATAAAAATTTGGAGAGAAAATTTTGAGATCCAAAGAAATGAAGATTTTGGGGCGACCGAAAGTAATTATTAGGGTAATGGATACATACACGTAATTATATATCCGATTTGACCCTACATTCCATTACTGGATTGTAGACTCGCATCGAATAAAAAAAAAGAAGCATAAACTTGTAATTTTGATTGTATCCACTTAGAAACCTCAATTGGTTAGTATGTTCTGAGTTAAGAAGATATTTGACTAGTTTTTGTTGTCCTTGTAGTTATGTTTTAACCTACGACTAAACTTTACAATTAAATATAATCGAGTTTTTTGCACTCGCTTCTGGACTTTTGGGGCCAAAACACAAAGGCAAGGAAATGTAGTCTATCGCCTCCTTGAGGGCTTGCATGTGAAAACAAAAAATATTGTAAAGTACGCTCTTCAAGTTGTATAAATAATTCAGTCTTTCTCATTTTGGTTCCTCAATATGTTAGCTCTTTTATTATTAATGGATTTGTAGGTTGGTCGGAAAAGGACACAAGTTGGAAATTAGGAGCTAATATTTCTTTTAGAGGTTTAGAGTTTCAAGCCTGGCCTACCGAAATACAGCAGCAAGAACATGCTCATTACCGGAGGCATAGGATGCCCGATGACTTCCTCAGGGTCCTCCAGATGAACTGGAGGCTCCAAAATGTAATTTTTCTTTATATTAATTATTGCAATGTGTATTTATATTTCTACCATCCAAGTCAACTATTTCACAGCTGACACAATACATTTTAAAAAATAAAGATTATTTCTTTTGTAAAATTGGCCAATCAAAATAAAAGATTTGAAGCTAACATAATTAGTTATGATATAATATTAGCAACTCGCATATAACATGATGTGAGTCATACTAAATATTATATGTGATACACTGATATAATATTAACAACTCGCACATAATATCGAGCTTATACAATTTGACCGTATGTTAATTTTTATTTTTATCTATTAGAAAAAATAGCTTCTCATATATTTTACCTACGTTAATATTTCAATGCAATAATAAGAACATAATTTAAATCCCGATTTTCGATGTTTCGCCTAGAGCCCTTAAAATTTTGGCATGCATTATGAAGAAGATATTTTGATTTTCTTCGATGATATAACCCCGAAAAAAGAAGAAAATAAATTTGGTATGCATGTACTTTTTGTTGGCATTTTTGTGTTTTGCGCAACAAATCTCCATATGGTTAATGATAATACTTGTTTAGATTGCTGTTTCTGGATCAGTAGTAATCCACATTAAGGCATGTTTATGTTTTAATCATACATTAAAGACTATCTTAAGGTCAATGCTAGATAAAGTTAAAGCTTAGCATGACATTTCAACTAGCTTGACATGTCATAATGAGGTGTCCAATGTAGCCATGAGGTGTCACTCCAACTCATGATGGAAAGGTTGGAGAGACATGTGGCAAGCATGACTAGGACTCTCCTCTAGCCTCATATGTTTTCCTTGTAAATCCAATTTATTTTTATTTCATCATGAAGCAATGTGAGGAAATAAAAATTGATAATAAGTCATATAAGGTTTAGTGTCTTATGTGTGTTCTGTTTTCCTTGTACTAAACTGCGTTTAAGTATGAATCATATGTAGTGTAGTGCAAGTGCTAATGTATGGTGTTGTTTTTATGTTTGTTGAGTATAGAAATACTAGGTTCAAGGTTTGATTTCAGCATAAGGTTGTTTCTACAATAGCTAGGTCTTCATTGTAGTGTTATTGGATATGAAATTCCAACATTCAACTTCTAATTCACATAGATATTACATATTTAGCTGTTTGGGTGATTGTAAGGTTGTGGTTTTGGAATGTTCCACTTCCATCTGAAGTTATAGTTCTTCTTATATGTGGTGGTTTGTTGCTTCAGCTTGATGCAGTGGGATTGAAAAATTAGAATTGCAAGTATTGGAGCAGCTGTAGAAGGTTTGTGCATCACAATAAAGGTATTGTTCATATTTATTTTAACTCACTTCTTTTCTCAGTTGAATTTGATGGATTAGTAATTTATATTCACTTTTCGGGCATATGGGCCACCACCGAGTAAGTCTCGAGAAAATGACGCGACTGTACTTAGAAATAATGCACGAACGAGCATCCAAAATATGGACGAACGAGGATATATAGAGACCTATGCAAAATAGGAAAGAAAGATAAAATAATAAAAAGTTTAAAACGAGGCGCACTGAGACGGCCCACCGTCCGCGGCCATTATTCCACGCACCATGGCCACTCCCATGCCTCTCCACTTTATTATTATTATTATTATTATTATTATTATTATGAAGAGAGCATATAAGGCTTTTATTATTGGTATTATTATTATTATTATTATTCCACAAATATTAAACTCCCATATTCGTGCAAACTCTTAGTTTTCCATATTTCTTCAATTCTCCAAAAGAGCCTAGTCTCATGGCTGTTAGGTCTTTTTTTACCAATACATATTAAAATATTCTTATTTTAATATTCTAAAATATTGGACATACGATCAAAGTCCTACTTGCTCATTCATGCAAAATTTGGGAGTTTCAGTCAAGATCAAACTCTAAAATACAAATTATTGTACAAGTGTCCAACAAAAATACCTAAAATCTCAAGAATGGACGCACGTTTGGTATGGAGGCCCGTGCACCAACATGACCGGACTTGGCCGGTCCACTTGGCCATCATTTCCGGCCGGTTCCACACTCCTTCGTTATTTTGGATAATCCTCCACTTTGGATAATCCTCCATATCTTGGATATTTTTCCATATTTTGGTGAATCCTTTTTCCAAAAGAGTTGGAGAATTCTCCATACACCGCCCAGCTGGTCTATCCACCACCAATATTGGATGGTCCTCATACCGTTGGTCGGTCAATATTTCTCCACCCACATTGGATAGCTCTCCATCTCCTAGATCAAGAGTTCTCCAAAATTAGGGCTTCAGATTTATGACAGTTCTGATAACATCAACAATTTCCATGTTGATCCATCTATCGATATTTTAATTAATACTTAAATGTTCGAGATGCAACATGATTTGGACGACCATCAAGTTAGTCGACCATTAATATTCCATTGGACGACTGACCATTTTGTTTGATGCTTACTATACTCTAATTCCTACTATGTCATTCGACAACTTATGACATATTAGACCAAGAATGAGCACTCTATAATAACTCATCGTATTTCTGTCGAATACTCAACGTATCATAATCAGGTCCATGATCGAGCAATCTCATTAGGCCAGAGCGTTATGTCGATCCAAATCATAATACACCACAATTCATGAGACTATCGTCTCCACATTATATATATTACTATCCCAGCGGACACCTTATACACAATTCATGAGTCACAAAGCATATCACATTCATTTATTATGCTCGACTCATCAAGGCTACGACTCATCAAGGCTAAGACTCATGGTCTAGCCAAGTCAATGATTGACCAATAAATACATGTCTGCCTTGTAGACTCCACATTTAAATCATGTCACATTGGGGGATATTCATTAGGGTTTTGGTCTGGCGGCCTATAACACGTGCGTACATCCACGATGAGAAATGTGAGTAAGTCGTGCAAGGAATTGAAGGAGTTACCAAAGTAGCGGATGGACAATCAACCAAGTCTCCCTCGAAATGTGGAATTGGTTCAACCACGATTTCTCACTTCCACATTCTTCCACTGCTCTGCAACCGTTACACTTACTGGAGATCAATGTGTTAACTACTTCTGCAATATGATAGGTTCATGAATCTATGAACTAAATCAATCAGAATCATCGTATCTGAACTTAACTTACCTCAATAGTTCACTAAACTTGCAGAAGTCTATAACACATCCACAATCCTTCAATCATCATTGATCTCCACACACTTACTCGACTTTCCTACACATCGACCACTCTTTGTGACCGAATTGATTCTGGAACGACGATTGTCTTGGTTAAGGCCGAAGTCTTACAAATTGATCTCTCGAACTCCAAGCACTCCTGTGCAGTACATCTGTTAAAGGTTAATGCAATTTTCTCAATTGAGGATCCGCCTATTGCACAACCCTCCACTTTTCCTCAAAAACCAGCAAATCGTTTTCACCCATTAACACCTTGGAAGACTGAATTTGCAATAATAAATTTTATGATTTTTTTTTTTTAATTTCGATGTATACAACTTAGACACATGCTCTCCCTTGAAAATCAGTTAATTAAATTTGTAGCAGAATCACCAATTTATCATTATTTATGCTTTAGAAAAATAATAAATTATCATCATTTTGCTGTCCAAATTTAGACATATGCGTGTGATTACGTAATTGGGGGCATGACTTTAGACCGGACCATCTATAAGGATTGATTGACAACAAACAAACAAAAAAAACACAAAATTGGTCAAAAAGACCAAAATCAACAATTCCTGGGTGAAAAAGACACTTAGGTTTATGATACCTGCTTAAATAAATCAAAAATTTAAAAGATACTCTGCTTAAATGGACAAAAATTTAAACAGTGCTGAGTGATAACCGTATGCTTCATCCTGATCCATTTTCAAATATTTTTTTCTTATTTTTATTTTACACAGGATGCATCCAGGTTTCATCCTTGCTATTTTTTAAGTATAAGCCAGGATGAATCCAGCTTCATCTCGTCATTTTTTTTCGGTTATTTCAATCTGTACTTTTCTTTTACTCATTCGAGCAATGTGTTTAAATTTTTTGGACAAATGACCCATTTTCTCCAAAAAAAAAGTCTTTTTCATTTTCATACTATAAAGGTTTCTATAATGCGTGTGCACATCTGGATTTGTTTGCTTTGAATATGTTTGAAATTTGCATCTCAAAAAAATGACTGGTCCGGTAGAAAAAATATTCGTTAAAGGTAACTAATGATGCAGCTCTTGAAATCGAATCGGTGAGTCCCAAACATTAAAATTGTACATAGCTTTAGGGCAGTTCCTATGGTAATGGGTAGAATGAAAAGTTTTCTCAGCCAAACGTGGTTTTAATCATAAAAAAATGAACAAATTTTGTTTTTAAGGGTCCCATCAATGATTTTATTGATATAAACTAATGAAGGTTGAATCCCACTTACTATTTGATTAATAAAACAAATAATAAAATATAATAAAATTTAAAAATATTAAGTAAAAGTAAAAGATAAGATATAATATACGATTTTATAGAGGACGGAGGATCGATGGTCACTTTTATATGCACATTAGCATACATGATTTGTGTCATTTTTTCCAAAAAACTCAAACGAAAGTGAATCTAAATCTAATGTTTTGATAATATCGCTTCTCTTAAGACTCTAAATTCCTACCAAAAATGCACAATTCGAGCGAGTATGGTAAAGCTCAACTCCGATCAACACAGTCTTTTGTGGCTCTAGTGTACGAAGTGTCCTCAAGTTTGATGGCCGGAGAGCATATTTCTTTATTTCTTTATACAACATCATTATTTCCTTCGCTTTAAGGATAATTTTGATGAACTGTGTCTATTTTTACAATGCAGAAAAATGCTCAAAAATTATCCTTAAAGCGAAGGAAATAATGATGTTGTATAAAGAAATAAAGAAATATGCTCTCCGGCCATCAAACTTGAGGACACTTCGTACACTAGAGCCACAAAAGACTGTGTTGATCGGAGTTGAGCTTTACCATACTCGCTCGAATTGTGCATTTTTGGTAGGAATTTAGAGTCTTAAGAGAAACGTATTATCAAAACATTAGATTTAGATTCACTTTCGTTTGAGTTTTTTGGAAAAAATGACACAAATCATGTATGCTAATGTGCATATAAAAGTGACCATCGATCCTCCGTCCTCTATAAAATCGTATATTATATCTTATCTTTTTACTTTTACTTAATATTTTTAAATTTTATTATATTTTATTATTTGTTTTATTAATCAAATAGTAAGTGGGATTCAACCTTCATTAGTTTATATCAATAAAATCATTGATGGGACCCTTAAAAACAAAATTTGTTCATTTTTTATGATTAAAACCACGTTTGGCTGAGAAACTTTTTTTTCATTCTACCCATTACCATAGAACTGCCCTAAAGCTATGTACAATTTTAATGTTTGGGACTCACTGATTCGATTTCAAGAGCTGCATCATTAGTTACCTTTAACGAATATTTTTTCTACCGGACCAGTCATTTTTTTGAGATGCAAATTTCAAACATATTCAAAGCAAACAAATCCAGATGTGCACACGCATTATAGAAACCTTTATAGTATGAAAATGAAAAGACTTTTTTTTTTGGAGAAAATGGGTCATTTGTCCAAAAAAATTTAAAACACTTCGAAAATGAACGAGTAAAAAAAGTGCGTTTCTAATAAACAAAAAAAAAATAGCAAGGATGAAACCGATTCATCCTCGCTTATACTTAAAAAATAGCAAGGATGAAACTGGATGCATCCTGTGTAAAATAAAAATAAGAAAAAATATTTGAAAATGGACAGGATGAAACTGGTTATCTTCCTTAACTATTTTTAAATTTTTGTCCATTTAAACAAGATCTTTAAATTTTTTCATTATTTAAATAAAGATCAAAACCTAAAGTATCTTTTTCACCTGAAATTGTTGATTTTGTCTTTTTGACCAATTTTGTGTTTTTTTTTGTTTGTTTGTTGTCAATCAATCCTTATAGATGGTCGGTCTAAAGTCATGCCCCCAATTACGTAATCACACGCATATGTCTAAATTTGGACAAAAAATGATGATAATTTATTATTTTCTAAAGCATAAATAATGATAAATTGGTGATTCTGCTACAAATTTAATTAACTGGATTTTCAAGGGAGAGCATGTGTCTAAGTTGTATACATCGAAATTAAAAAAAAATCATAAAATTTATTATTGCAAATTCGGTCTTCCAAGGTGTTAATGGGTGAAAACGATTTGTCGGGTTTTTGAGGAAAAGTGGAGGGTTGTGCAATAGGCGGATCCTCAATTGAGAAAATTGCATTAACCTTTAACGGATACCTTTATGCATGAGTGCTTGGAGTTCGAGAGATCAATTTGTAAGACTTGGCCTTAACTAAGACAATCGTCGTTCCGAATCAATTCGGTCACAAAGAGTGGTCGATGTGTAGGAAAGGCGAGAAGTGTGTGAGATCAATGATGATTGAAGGATTGTGGATGTGTTATAGACTTACGCGAAGTTTAGTGAACTATTGAGGTAAGTTAAGTTCGTATCGATGATTGATTGATTTAGTTCATAGATTCATGGAACCTATCATATTGGTGTATAGTTAACACATTGATCTCGATGAAGTGTAACGGTTGGGCAAGAAAGCGGTGGAAGAATGTGGAAGTGAGAAATCGTGGTTGAACCAATTCCACATTTCGAGGGAGACTTGGTTGATTGTCCATCCGCTACTTTGGTAACTCCTTCAATTCCTTGCACGACTTACTCACATTTCTCATCGTGGATGTCTGTACGTGTTATAGCCATGGAACCAAAACCTAATGAATATCCCCCAATGTGACATGATTTAAATGTGGAGTCTACAAGGCAGACATGTATTTATTGGTCAATCATTGACTTGGCTAGACCATGAGTCTTAGCCTTGATGAGTCGTAGCCTTGATGAGTCGAGCATAATAAATGAATGTGATATGCTTTGTGACTCATGAATTGTGTATAAGGTGTCCGCTGGGATAGTAATATATATAATGTGGAGACGTCGAGTCTCATGAATTGTGGTGTATTATGATTTGGATCGACGAACGTCGGTCTAATGAGATTGCTCGATCATGGACCTATTATGATACGTCGAGTATTCGACAAGAAATCTGATGAGTTATTATAGAGTGCTCATTCTTGGTCTAATATGTCATAAGTTGTCGAATGACATAGTAGGAATTAGAGTATAGTAAGCATCAAACAAGATAGTCGTCGTCCAATGGAATATTAATGGTCGACTAACTTGATGGTCGTCCAAATCATGTTGCATCTCGAACATTTAAGTATTAATTAAAATATCGATAGATGGATCAACATGGAAATTGTTGATGTTTATCAGAACTGTCATAAATCTGAAGCCCTAATTTTGGAGAACTCTTGATCTAGGAGATGGAGAGCTATCCAATGTGGGTGGAGAAATATCGACCGACCAACGGTATGAGGACCATCCAATATTGGTGGTGGATGACCAGTCAAGGTGTATGGAGAATTCTCCAACTCTTTGGAAAAAGGATTCACCAAAATATGGAAAAATATCCAAGATATGGAGGATTATCCAAGGTGAGGATTATCCAAAATAACGAAGGAGTGTGGAACCGGCCGGAAATGATGGCCAAGTGGACCGGCCAAGTCCTAGTCATGTTGGTGCACGGGCCTCCATACCAAACGTAAGTCCATTCTTGAGATTTTAGGTATTTTTGTTGGACACTTGTACAATAATTTGTATTTTAGAGTTTGATCTTGATCAAACTCCCAAATTTTGCATTCTAATGAGCAAAGTAGGACTTTGATCGTATGTCCAATATTTTAGAATATTAAAATAAGAATATTTTAATATGTATTGGTAAAAAGACCTAACAGCCATGAGACTAGGCTCTTTTGGAGAATTGAAGAAATATGGAAAACTAAGAGTTTGCAATTTAATCTGGGAGTTTAATATTTGTGGAATAATAATAATAATAATAATACCAATAATAAAAGCCTTGCTGGCTCTCTTCATAATAATAATAATAATAATAATAATAATAATAAAGTGGAGAGGCATGGGACTGGCCATGGTCGTGGAATAGCCGGCCGGACGGTGGGCCCGTTCCCGTGCGCCTGTTTTAAACTTTTTTATTATTTTATCTTTCTTTCCTATTTTGCATAGGTCTCTATATATCCTCGTTCGTCCATATTTTGGATGCTCGTTCGTGCATTATTTCTAAGTACAGTCGCGTCATTTTCTCGAGACTTACTCGGTGGTGGCCCATATGCCTGAAAAGTGAATATAAATTACTAATCCATCAAATTCAACCGAGAAAAGAAGTGAGTTAAAATAAATATGAACAATACCTTTATTGTGATGCACAAACCTTCTACAACTGCTCCAATACTTGCAATTCTAATTTTTCAATCCCACCGCATCAAGCCTGAAGCAACAAACCACCACATATAAGAAGAACTATAACTTCAGATGGAAGTGGAACATTCCAAAACCACAACCTTACAATCACCCAAACAAATATAAATATGTAATATCTATGTGAATTAGAAGTTGAATGTTGAATTTCATATCCAATAACACTACAATGAAGACCCAGCTATTGTAGAAACAACCTTATCTGAAATCAAACCTTGAACC
The DNA here is from genome assembly GCA_023531295.1 of Papaver armeniacum. NCBI lineage: Eukaryota > Viridiplantae > Streptophyta > Magnoliopsida > Ranunculales > Papaveraceae > Papaver > Papaver armeniacum. Next base: position 122,364 of record JAJJWW010007695.1, on the reverse strand, counting down.
TAGTATTTCTATACTCCATGAAACATAAAAACAACACCATACATAGCACTGCACTACACTACATATGATTCATACTTGAACATTTAGTACAAGGAAAACAAAACACACATAAGACACTAAACCTTATATGACTTATTATCAATTTTTATTTCCTCACATTACTTCATGATGAAATAAAAATAAATTGGATTTTAAGGAAAACATATGAGGCTAGAGGAGAGTCCTAGTCATGCTTGCCACATGTCTCTCCAACCTTTCCATCATGAGTTGGAGTGACACCTCATGGGCTACATTGGACACCTCATATGACATGTCAAGCTAGTTGAAATGTCATGCTAAGCTTTAACTTTATCTAGCATTGACCTTAAGATAGTCTTTAATGTATGATTAAAACATAAACATGCCTTAATGTGGATTACTACTGATCCGGCTTAACTTAATCTAAACAAGTATTATCATTAACCATATGGAGATTTGTTGCGCAAAACACAAAAATGCCAACAAAAAGTACATGCATACCAAATTTATTTTCTTCTTTTTCGGGGTTATATACTGAAGAAAATCAAAATATCTTCTTCTGCATAGCCGTACCAAAATTTTAAGGGGCTCTAGGCGAAACATCAAAAATCGGGGATTTAAATTATGTTCTTATTATTGCATTGAAATATTAACGTAGGTAAAATATATGAGAAGCTATTTTTTCTAATAGATAAAAATAAAAATTAACATACGGTCGGTCGGTATAAGCTCGATATTATGTGCAGAGTTGTTAATATTATATCACGTGTATCACATATAATATTTAGTATGACTCACATCATGTTATATGCAGAGTTGCTAATATTATATCATAACTAATTATGTTAGCTTCAAATCTTTTTATTTTGATTGGCCAATTTTACAAAAGAAATAATCTTTATTTTTTTAAATGTATTGTGTCAAACTGAAATAGTTATTTGGATGGTGAGAAATATGAAAATACACATTGCAATAATTAATATAAAGAAAAATTACATTTTCAGAGCCTCAGTCATCCGAGGACCCTGAAGTCATCGGGCATCCTATGCCTCCTGGGTATTTGAGCATGTTCTTCTGCCTTATTTCGTAGACAGGCCGAAACTCTAAACCTTCCAAAAAGAAATATTAGCTCCTAATTCCCAACTTGTGTCCTTTTCCTGACCAACCTACAAATCCATTAATAATAAAAGAGCTAACATATTCAGGAACCAAAATGAGAAAGACTGAATTATTTATACAACTTGTAAGAGCGTATTTACAATATTTTTTGCTTTTCACATGCCAAACCCTCAAGGGGGCGATAGACCACATTTCCTTGCACTGGTTTTGCCCCAAAAGTCCGACGAGTGCAAAAAACTCAGTTATATTTAATTGTAAAGTTTAGTCAAGTAGGTTAAAACATAACTACAAGGACAACAAAAACTAGATCAAATATCTTCTTAACTCAGCTTATACTAACCAATTGAGGTTTCTAAGTGGATAATAATCAAAATTACAAGTTTATGTCTTCTTTTTTTTTTATTCGATGCAGTCTACAATACCGTAATGGAATGTAGGGTCAAATCTGGATATATAATTCTGTGTATGTATCCATTACCCTAATAATTACTTTCGGCCGCCCCAAAATCTTCATTTCTTTGGATCTCAAAATTTTCTCTCCAAATTTTTATTGATGGGTTCTTCAAGAATATCATCATCTTTCATTGATCCTGCCGCCATTGTTACAATTACTCTCATAATTCATCTGAAAATGACGGAAGAAGAAGATGAAACCCTTATCTTGTTGTTGATAATCCCCTCACACTATGAATTAATTTCTCTTCTCAAAAGCTCAAGTTAATGGCATTTCCAGATTCTTACACGGCAGTTGTTTCCTTCTCGATAAACTCTTTATTTTCTGATTTTTTATTATGTCTCATGGAAGTTGCAAAAGGTATATATTCTGAATTAAAGGCTTTGAGACTAATAACCACTAGTTTTTTTGTCAGAGATGATCTCACCCGCCGCAGATAGAAGCATGATCTCATTGATAAGAGATGGACATATAACTGAGTTATTAAAAGCAACTTGGTGCGAAGCCATATCAATGAGTGGAAGAGGCTCACAAATCTCTCTTCAATGCTATCCATATAACCGGTGTGAGGATGTAGATCTAGAGAAGTATGCAATAACTAAATCGATATTGTAGAGTTAATCCACATAATAATCGTCCACTTTCATCCATTCACAGTATATAAAGGATTTTCAATTCCATTCAATTGATTGGGTTGATTTGTAAATTGAGGTGGACATTCATATGAGCCATCCGAGATACTTCATAAGTTTATACTTACAATTACCGGTTGCAAAAGATTTCTCCATGTAATGAAATTGTGCTCGGTGAACTTTGATGAACGAAGTTCGTTAATCGATTGAGATGAATATCAAGAAAGAGTTTGATGTTGGATTTTCCATTGTAGAAGAGATCGAAAAGTTATAGAAAAATAAATAGAAAAGAGATATGGATTCAAAGTTGTAATTTAGTAATAAAGAAAACAAATCGAATATAAGATAAATCTTAAAGTAAAAATTGAAAGAAGTGATTTAATTCGGGATGAGTTCAAGAACATACAGATCAATAAAGAACACAAAACAACTTCTCTCGAGATATGGATTGACAAATACAAGCTGATCTTCATTGTTCAAATGAAGATCGAGCAACATAAAAGATGAGAACAAGATCGACACAATAATGGAAAAGGAATCCCACCCTATCTGATACCATAGTGACATTGTATCAATCATAAGAATTGAATTCATTTTCATTACAGAGAATATATAGTTTCATTATAGAATTAATGAAGCAATTAACACTTCATATATTGACTTACTTAACATACTAACCCTAATCACACGTATCTCACACATGTGTGACTCTTATACTCAGTCATGAGTTTCATGTGAACTTAACCTGCACCTCGGTTATTGGTCTATCGTTTGATTTTAGGCTCATACATTTTTTTTCTTCTTCTTCTTCTGTCTCATCTTCGTTCGATTGTTTAAATTTAAGCTAATTTTTTTTTGTGCAGAGAATGTAGATAAAACAAACCCTCTACCACTACACCAAATTCTGGGATTAGTAACAGAACCAAGCCGTTACTAAAACGGGTTGTAACGGCTCTTGCCTGTTGCAAAAGTGGGTGTTACATTTTTTTTGTAATCTTTGCGGGTCAAGCATAATTTCTCACAATGAACTCTCAATGTAGCCATGAGCTACTAATTTTCATGTGTGGTAACAAATGGTCAGTTACGAATTTTTTGTAACAATTATTGTGAACGTTGACGAGCCGTTACGAAATTTTTCGTAATAAAGAAAAAATTATCACAAATCCCAACTTGACCTCAAGTCAAAATCGTCAATGCTGACCAATTTGACCAAAGCACATCGACTCAGTTCCATTGCTTGAATACGCCGGAATTCAAAATAATTCCCCGGAAAATTTTTTGATTCGATTCAACCAAATTCACCACACATTCAACAACAATAATTACTTACTCTTTTCAACAAGAAAGACTTGAGAGAATTCCTATGTTTTCGAGGGAATATAATGGATGATTACAATATATGTTTAGTACTTAAAGAGCATATAAGATAATACTAACAAATGCGTAACCGATATAACAACCTTAAGTTGCTAACCTATTTCTAAGTTTTCTCATGTCGCGACTAACATGCACAGAAACATAACTCACATAACAAGCCTTCTCATGCCGCATGAGATTGTCAATTTGAAGCAAAATTTGGTGAAGCGAATGGAATCCAAAGTTTACAGCTGCACATCTTCAATCCATGGCCACCGCTCTTGTGAGCTCTCTTCCAAGAAGAAGCGGCTACCCAAGACTTCATCCGTATACACAAAACATTGTTAACAACGTTTTAATAGAGATATTGTTTAACAAGAAAATTTGGCAAATGCAACAAAGATAAACCAAATTCAGTTGATTAGAGATAGCATATAACAATTACATATAGGACAATACGAAAGAGATAACAAACCACACATTCCTTACTTTTCAAGTCGTATATAAACATTGGCGTCATGGACAACTATTCTTAATATGGTGATCGACTAATCGTGGGAAAGAAATTGCAAGCGGATCTTTCTCGTTCGCTTTCTAAGTATGGAAATTAATGGGTCCTAACTAAGTGACTATGGATGCAATTTTTAATGCCATACGGAATAACAAAGTGGGAAGACAAAGCCAAAGTAAGATAGGGATATAGGTGTTATGATATGCTTTTGGTTTCTTAAGGGATGTATATACGTATATCCATTACCATTGAAAGCGATTAAAACATGCAAGTAATAATTTTGAACGCAAAAAGCATACCGGTGCTTACCATCTTCCGTTCATTAGCTCTATACACTTGTGAGCATCCTTTGTATCTTTGAATCTCACCAAAACAACTCCCTATGATGGTTCTCGCACACCGCAAGCAAAAAAGTAACATGTAAATTTTCTAGTCCAACAATCAACATCGTTTCGAGCAAGAGAAAGATGCTCAATCCAGACTCGACCAATAGATATCTGCTTTCAATAGTATTTGAACAAATTCTCTTCTATGGTTACAGCTTCTTGTATTAAATTTTAAATCATCTCCATCGATATATTTCAAATAGAAAACTAGGAAAAACATCATCGGGATTCTCAACTTAACTAGCTCTATTGGACCAAGTTTCACGCATTCCTCCTCAACATCGACTTGAACTTGGTCTTTAAAACAAAAAATGTCGTTTAGAGAACACTTTACATCGAAAAGTAAACCAATGGACTAAAGAAATAACAAAGTAAAGATCTTAACTCAAAGGGGTACTTAAGAAGAATGAACTGGATCCATGTAAATTGGTTGATGCCACCCATTGAAGCTACCACCGCTACCTCCACGCTTCATGATTTCCCAAAAACTCAATCTCAACCTAGACCACGGGTCATGAAAATTATCCCATTTAGAATAAAGATACGGGGATATTTATCTTTTCTTTCGAACCGAAACGAGATAGGTATACGATTCTTGTATTGGTAAACATGTATATACAAAATTGTCCTAACAGCTACTTAGACAGGGAATAACAAGAGGCCCGCAGAAATATATGATGATGTGCAAACAAGCAATGCAAGAAAAACAAAATCATGAAGAATAAATAACCACATCACCTCTTTTAGTCCGGAAAGGCTCTCTACTGCAGCTTGTAACTCTTCATGTTTTGCAATAATGATCTCTTGACATTTGCTGATTTCCATCTTTGCTTTAGCTTGTAAATTTGGCAATGCAATCTGCATAATATAAAGATAAACACAACCTTAGCTCTAATGGATGCAAAATTGCAAACTACAATGACAAAGTATGGCTTGTGCACGGTCCAAGCTAGAGATTTAATCATTCGGTTACGTATCCATTACCATTCCTATGAAGAAACAACTCGTGTACGAAGGCACAAGCCAATTGGATCACATTGGGATTTAGTACCACTTAGATGGTTGGCGCGGTGTATCACTACACACTCTATCCCTTTTACGTATCATAAAGGTTTAAGTGTTCAAGTGGTGCTAGATTCTGGAAAAGAATGATCCTTTCCCTTGACAACAAACTAGCCACTCCACTCAAAGAAAAATCATAATGAGTTAGAGGTATTCATTTAGGTCACTTTTATATTCACAAGAATTATTCTTATCACATAAATGGTGGTAATACATTTGGCATTACGAATTGACACATGGCAACATGGAGAAAGTATTACCTTTTCCAAGGCTTCTTCAACCCTTCATCTTGGCGATTGAAATATCACCCTCATTCCAAAGAAAAAGAGCTTATCATCTATATTTTCTTGCAAACATGTCCACATACTTCTTACTTATTTCGATTAAATACAAAACAAAATATCGTAGGGTTGGTCCAACTATAATGCATTACAAAAAAGAGCTTCTTGAAGACAAGACTTTCACAATCAAGTTACATAATGCCATTTTACAATATCTCGAGGATATATATATATAAGCGGATTTTACAAACATATCGAGAAGTGATATTGTTGGATGGAAGAGAAACTTACCCACGATGGTCTTCTCCTCCGAGTTAGGTAACCCAAACAGATAAAGGGATAGTAAGTTATCATCGTGTCATAGTTCAAGTATCAAAGTAACGAAAGAACTCAAGCAACATTGTTATGATTTAACAAAATTAATTCGATCATTTGTTGAAAGTATTAAACTAAAGAACTTGAATAAAAGGTTGTTATGAGTTTGTCAAAATCCTTCAACACTTCCTTGAATTTGGAATTACGTGCCGACTCAAGCTTTAGATATTACGCTTATGTAGAACAAGACCCAAACGAGGTCCGGGTCATGCGGAAAGCACTTCAAAGGCAAAATAGCAAAGGTTAAAAAAAACTAAAAAGCTGAACAATTTAATGAGGAGAACAATTATATATTATCTCACAACAAAGTTGGGTAATTTAGTCCCATCGCTCTGCAACTTCATCACGAAAAGTTGTCTACTTGTCCCTAAATTGAACAAAGCAAAATAATCATTAGTTAAGTCATATAATTAGTTTGCGATTTGCGCTTAACTTTTCCATGTATTCTAGTGATTAACAAATTATTCATGAAGTCCTTGAATTTTTCATACACATACCCGAAGCCGATGCATCGATACATTAATAAGAGATGAACAAACACTGCAAACACAATATTAACAAATATAATTCGACAATGTAAATATGCTATCACCTTATTTGTTAATATCCCGAAAAATCAATGGATTTAGTTTAAGGTTTTCACCGAGATAGAAGAGTAAGGAGCACTCTTGCAAATGGATATCGCTTTGAGAAATCTTGTGGCTCTAAATGCTCCTTTAATCTATAAGCTTTTACTACTTTAATAATCAGTATAAATAAGAAAATCATCAACCCACATCTAGATAAGGTTAGGGTATAAATAGGAGTGACAATTGGATTATGAGAAAGAATAGTGGTTACTGTAAACTAGCGTCATCCATATGCCGGTAATCAAGGGTAGAGGCCTCGTGGTTGTAGTTTCATCGAGAAAATATTAGACTTTTGCTCTTTTTCTTGTCGAATAAGATAAAGTAATATCACAATTGATTATTTTCAAGCATCCAAAATCGAGATAGCAATAACATACTCTGGGGGTTTTCAAATCGGATATTCTTCCCAAGATGTTGATTCCTCACGTGGATCCTTACTTCTTTCTGCTTTACTGTCCATTAACAAATCTTTTAAGTAACCCGAAGCGAGAAAAAGGTCCAAAAAGACGCAATGTATTAGTGCATACCTTTTCTTCCAGTTTTTTCTCGATGAATAAGGCAAGCTGGTTCACCTTCTCCTAGTATTGTACATTATCATGCCTGTAATAGTATGAGTCAAGCCCAAGCAGTCGATACGAAACTAAGATAATCAAATGCAAAGTGAGCACAACCTACATGAGGAGAAAGGCCAATCAGATTACAGTTTGTCCATCCACAACATATATGCTTTATTTCACTCCTTTAACCAATTTGCATTCAGCTAGATACTTAGTCAAGCAACATTAAGGTTATAAAAGGAACATTAAGGTTATTACGAATCTTTCACCTGTGCCTTCTTTCTACAATTGGCTCCTCTTGATTACTCACTTGCATGTAACCTAAAACACATGAAATAATTACTTTTAGAACTAAGAATAATAATCCCATCACAAGAATAAGATTCACTGTATAATCAATTCTATCAAAGCCTCATTAGCTAAAACTTACAGTTAAAATAGACGAGTAAAAATCAAAAAATCGGAGAATTACTGAGTTCAAACCTGGATTCTCCATAATATGACCATCAATACAAATCCGAACATGAACCAATTTCTTAAAACTTCCTTGTTTTTCAACATCCAAAATAGCCCTCTGAAATTCAAAAAAAAAATCACAGACCAAACCTAAAATACCGAAAAAAATTGATCAAACAAACACTAAATGATACGATTAGGGAGTTAGGGGTTTTGGAACCCGAGCTTGACAAGCGACTTTCACAAATTTTGGTAACAAATTATTCGATGTGAGTGAAGAAGGTAAGATAGCTTGACATCGTAATCAATTAGATCTTCAGGAACCGTATGTAAGAGAAAATCTTAATAGATGAATTAGATATTCAATTTTCTATGAATCAATTATCAAATAAATAAATAAAAAAACCCTAATTAAAGCTTTAGGTTACCTTTTCTCATTAATCAATCCACCACTCGAATCAAATCATTACTAACAACTATTATTCTCTCAATCCTTTCTCTCTCGATCACTAAACCTTCATCTTTCCTCTCAAATCACGTAGAAGAAAAAGAAGAGAAAATGGAAAACGAGATGAGAATGAAAACCGATCTATTCTAGGTTAGAAGAACACAGATTCTATAAGAAGAAATCAAGAAAAGAAGAGGAAATAGAATCAAGGATGTTCTCCGTTGATTTGTGTTTGGGTAAAGAGATTGAGAGAGAGCAACAGAGAGGAACAACTTAGAAGAAGAGGCGGAAGATAAAAGATAGAGATGTGTTTGCGAAGAGAATAAAAACTAGGGATCTATGGTTGTGTTGTATCTCGAAAATAATATGAAGGGTATAGATATTAGTATAAAAATACACGGTGTAGATGGAGGATTTGAAAGTGTGGGCCCAAAAAAAGACTCCGGAGTTACGACCCTAGTGTGACCAAGCGTGTGACTGGCACGCGTAAAAAAAAATTCGTAACGGCTCGCCCTTGTTACGATTTTTTGGAAAATTCGTAACGGCTAATGCCTCATTATAAAGTTTCAGACCGCCATTTGTAATCTGAAATTTTGCACCCCAAGAAGTCAGTTACACAATTTCTCGTTACGAATCCCAGAATTTGGTGTAGTGTACCATCACCTACAGCACCTACATTTCCTTACCTGAACCTGTATTTTTTTGTTGTACTTTGGTTGCTAGATCAAGCGATGAAGAGATCTTAGTTGTTGTTATGGAGATTTTATCTAGTGGTTCTGTAACTTGTGTTGTTGGATGTGATGTAGCTGGTGTTCCTAGGTTTCATCCAAAGTTGTAAGTATCGTTTTCTTGTCGTTGGTGTTTGTTGAGAATCCCATATGAATTCCATTTGTGTTCTCCTTAACCGAAGAAAACATAAGTGTTTTCTAAGAAGTTAAATCGAGCATTCTCATGCGTAATTTCTTTTAACAATGACAGCGAAGAGCAAATTCAATCTCAATTAACATTTTTCAATGTACTGAATCGTGCAAAATGATTGATTACTAACGGGCGATAAAATTATGGTATTCCCTGATGTTTGCCCAATCTCTTCCAAGTTGTCGAACCCTTGCTCTTGCTATAACACACTAACACTAAGACCAAGACCTCGAGTGAAACAAACTTAATAAACCGGACTAGTGTATGTCTGGAGGATCACGCAATAGCTTTGGATCATTCCTTTTGTCAATTCATCTGATCATATGTTTCCTTCCATTGAATAAAAGTATATTTCAAGAGGTAGATTTTGTGGTATTTAAATAAGTTTGTATAAGTTTCTTCCAAAAGTGGAAGCAATTTTCTCAAGTTGACTCCAAAAAAATTTAATTTTTACCCCTCAAGAGTATTTTTGCAAGGTCAACCAAAATGGAAGATATTAATAACATTCCCACCTTTTATATATATATATTCTTTTTGTCAGGAGCAAGGATCGATTTTGGTTAAAGGAAATACCTATTTTTTATTGTTAATTATCTAAACTACAATTGATGGATTCGATCATAAACATCTCGCACAATCAAAGATGTAGATAGGTTCATATCCACGGGACTGATCTAGAAACCAACCAAAAGAATAAGTTTAATAAATTAAAATGTGGGGATATTTAACGACTTACTCATCGATTGTGGATGTTGTGAACATGAACCAATCAATGGATAAGATAAAGAATATACGTGGATTAAGGCATGAATATGATTTTCAAAGATTTACAACCAGCTAATAGATATGTTCACATCTGCATTTCAGTAACAATCGACCTATTGTTCTTGGACCTAATTTTTATTTTTTTAAAAAAATCATAAATTTGGTTTGAATTGTACTTTGGAGAAATGGAAATAGAAGCTAACAATAAAAAATATATATATATTCTTTATGTAAAATGAATAAATTTTGATATATATAGAAATGTAATTCTAACTAGTGAAGGTGAGTTAGTATTCACCCTTTTGAGACATCCCTTATCCTTCCCATCTAGGTGGGTGCAAAAACTGATAGGCCCCAAATAAAAGCCTCAGGCCCAGATTAGCCAGGTTTAATGGAATTTTCTTGCACCCCCAACTCAAGAACCGTTTTTTGGGGACCAGCCTTTTTTTAAAACCATGGTTTTATTTTGGGTAAAAGACATTAGAAGTAATTCTAGTCACCCCATATCTAGTTATTTATTTAATACCTAATCTACCCTCTTAATTAATTTTAGGTTATGATTAGTGAAATGATTTAGTTAAAAACAATTAGTGAGATTAAATTAAAAGATGGGTTTATTATTAGTTGAGTAGAATTATTGTGAGAGTAGAGTTAGAGAAGACGAAGGAGAAAACATGAAAATAATTTTTTTTTTCCAATTCACCCTTTGAGTATTCAAATGATGGATTTTATCAACCACAACCGAGGAAGAGTATTTGGGTAAAACAAGTATGCTCCAAACTTAGATAATGTATGTTGAATTGGTAAAAACTTCCCAAAAATGTAAAATTTTGAATCGATTTTGAACGCCTGATTGGTTATTTTATATGAAGAACAAGTAACGAACTCATTCAAGGTGTAGTTCCTAGACCAGGGATTGTAACCGAACTCATCTCAATGTAGTTCGATTGCCTTTGGGAGATAAACAAGTAACCGAACTAGTTTGAAGGTGTAGTTCTATTGCTTGATCCAAAATCACGCAGTTACCGAACTTCATATTAATGGAAGCTCGACATGCGGCCATTATGTTGGCTGGTTCGCAACTAACCGAACTTTACGTACAAATAAATTTTAACCAAGTGTATAAGGTTCGGTTGGTTCGCAACCGCATGCTTTTGCGATCCAACCGAACTAAGTTTAATAAGTTCTTGTTGTTTCGCAAACTTGAGATCAATTGCATAACCAACCGAACTTAACAAACAAAAATTTCTTATGTTTTTAACCGTAGGAGTTCGGTTATATGGCGTTTTAAGATTTTTATAAATAACCGAACAAAGTTGATAGAGTTCAGTTATAAGAGAAATAAAAATAATGGGAAAAACAGAAGGTTCTTGCCACATGGCAACTTTTTCTTTATGTTTTTAACCCTAGAGTTCCTGATTTATGGCGTTTTATACATTTATGCTAAACAACCTAACTCGTCGGTTCACTAACATAGTTATAAAGCATATAGAACCGAACTAATTCGAAGGTGTAGTTCGGTTGCTTTGTGAGGATTGAACAAGTAACCGAACTCATTCGAATGTAGTTCGGTTGCCTTGTGAGATGAACAAGTAACCGAACTCAACATCAGTAACCTCCATTAAACCTCTCCACAACTTCCATTTTCAACTCATTTTGATGATTACTTCTCATTTTTTCAACCAAAACAAACGACAAGTAATGGGTTTGTGAGAATATCTTTGCTAAAGATTTAAATTAAGTTACATATATATATATATAGAGAGGTGGTGGTGGTTGTTGGTGGTGGTAATCGGTGGTTGGTGGTGGTGATAATCTGAGGTGGTGGTGGTGGTAATCGGCGGTGGTGGTGGGAGGAGGTGGTGGTGGTAATCGGCGACGGTGGGCGGTGGTGATGGTCGAAGGTGGTGGTGGTGGTAATCGGCGGTGGTGGTGGGAGGAGGAGGTGGTGATATATAGAGTGAGAGAGAGGTGGTTATTAGGTTGGTTTTAAATTAAATTAGGTTAAGGGTAGGTTAGTAATTTCAACGCATTAGGACACCCTTATAACTAGAGGGAAGGTGGTCTAATAAGACCATGGTCCCCTCAAAAAAACCATGGTCCCAAAAAATGGTTCCAACTCAAGTAGCTTCCACATTTTGTATTTGTTGTATCTAAGTATACATGTTTATGTAATTATGAATGGAGCCCATTAGTCACAGAAACCCACGGAAGGGCGAGAGGTGCAGCTGTGCAGAGGTGGTCTAGAATTGTTCTTACATTGTCACTGTCAAAGGGAGGATGAAAATACTTTTTGCAACCGCGAACTTTTTTCTTTTCTTCATTTGATTACAAAAGAACTCTAACGTAAAAGTATGGCGACAAGCCCATGAAGAAACTAGTAAAACTAAATCTTTACATACGAGACTAGTGGAAATGATTTTGCTGCCTTACTCGTATCGTCCTCTTCCTCCTTTAGCGTCTTTTCTATTCCTCTTTTTTCGTTGCCTGCTAAAAAGAATGGATCGAGAAGACATGATCAAAAATCACACCAGGCTCATGCACCACAAAAGACATAAAACATCTATAAGAGGGTCGACTTCAATGGATTAAAATACACTTCCCCAAGCTCATACATTTGTAGATGGGCAATGAACACCTATAATTACCTTGCACGCTTTTAAACTTCAGATTTTAACTCAGCCCTAATCTTTCATTCTATTATGATAGTGGTTGGTTTAAGAGACTCTTCAAATCGAATATAACTGATTTATACCAGAAGAAGAAATGAACAGTCTAAAATCTAACCTGTGCAACTAATAAATTCCATATAGAGATCAATGATTCAGTATACTGTCAAGGGAAAAGAAACAGAAAAATAGGGGAACCTGGTCAAAAAATTGGGGCCACTCCAAATACCATGAATTCTGACCAATCAAACAAATAAAATGTACATCCTTTGGACAAATACTTAACAGACCTAAGGCAAAAGATATCGTGGCTCCAGATACATAACACCAAGTATGGCAACCATCACCACCCAACTAGATGGTAAATTGAAAATCCGCGAAGCCAGAAACATGTAAACACACATGCAGAACGATGTATATTCACAATACAATGACAGACATTCAGCCGCACTGGCATTACAGCATACAGTCATGGTATGGATTATATTCAAGAATCATGAAGTTTTAAAATTCTATTGCATAGCTCTTCATAAAAAGGATGAGTGCACGGACAATAAGCACTACAACATACTGATCGACAATATTTCAGCAACCAAAGATAAGAAAGGTGACAAGTAACTCACATTTAAGAAATGCACGAGTACATATGGCCATAGATGCTCTTTAATTTCCTTAAGAACCTGGAGATGTAGAAGCAAGCTAGTATTAACATAGTATGTGTTAGGAAGGAAACAGAATTGCAGAGTCGCTTGCTTCATTGATACACAAAAAGGTGGAACTAAGGAGAATGAATAGAAATTGAGAAAATTTAACCATAGCAACTATAAGAGCAAGAGGAAAGTCTTCCACCATACAAGCCAACGCATTGTTATAACGAGCAAAGAGTATGGTCCGACATTGCAGCTTTAATGGCTCAAATCTTGATAAAGGTGAAGAGATGTGTTACCTCATCACAAAACTTTTTGGAAACAGCGTTGTCTTGAGGATCAAAGAACCGTGTAAAGAAGCTGTTCACAGAAAATTACAGAGGATGAATATCCTATAAGCTCGGCATAATATTCAGAGCATAAACAAGTGAAAGATGCCTAAAGAATGCATACTGAACAGAATTCCAATTTAGTGCTATCACGTACCATCTCAAACAACTGCACTAGATAAATATTTAGAGTGTTAAATGAACTACAGTATACATAGTTACTGATCCAAATAGCTGAAAGCAGAATTCATTAGAAATTTTATTTACAACCTTACAGACAGGAAAGCAAAATCAGCAACCCAATTTCATAAACAGGAATTAAGCTTCAAGAGCAAAGTAATCAATTGCCTGAATGTACCAAACAGGATCCAGTTAACCACAACCAAATTACACTATCTCAGATAACGAAATTCCGTATATTTGCTAAAGCAGAAACTACAAGTTTGATTATTGCAAATTGTGTATGAGAGGCAGTATGTAACAGATTTAGTTTGGATACGAAATCGAAAGTATGCCGTTGACAACTTTGTTCGTCTATGTAACTCTTAAATCCCCATCTTGACTTAAGCTAAACACATTTTGGGGATAAGCTGGCTTTGCTTCAGATGATTTGGATGGTGAAACAATCTACGATTCATTCAGGCAAAAGTAGTCAGTGTATCCGTACCCATAAACATCAGTAATGCTTTATCTAAAGCCTTATATCAAGACAATGAACTACAGCCATGCGAGCGACCTGTTGGATGACAATGAATCATACTCAAGAACACATATCTGCATTTAGCATAAATATATGAAGCCTGACATGATAAGAAAACTCACCTTTTATCGATATCTGTAACTGTAAGCGGGTGAATTTGAACAGGAATCTCCTTTTCTGATCCGGTTGTAGTGTCCTTCACAAAATAATAAATATTATTTACAATCATAACACGTAAAAGTTACAGCAGATGTAATGAAGAAGCCTTGTCATCTATAAATATTCCCTTACCGTGTCCTTCTTCCACAAGATTTTAGTTCCACTTTTATAAACTATTCCTTTGCGGGTATGTGAGTAAATCTTTGTGAGGCATGGATTTTCAAAATACTGATTATCGTCAAAGAACTGCAGTCAAGAAAAACATATTTACCTAAAACATAGGGTGAAGAGATCATAATTAATAGGAGGCTGGAGGAGATATAGAAGAAACTTACAAAAGTAACAGATTTGTCATTTTGGCCATCTTCGTCAACAACCACAGAGTTTAGAAACTTGATTATCTGCATCCAATATAAAGGAGGAGCTCAATGAATCCTTAAATAAATATTGGAGACAAAATTCTGCAACCATTAAATTCCAGTACACCTTTAAGTCTTCGTTGCTCAAGTGTTCCCGGAGACAGGTGTAACTCAGAAACTGCAAACAAAAATTAAATTAAATAGAAGATACAAAACACTAGAGAGGCATCATCAAACTAATAAAATGAGGAGCAAAATGAGAACACTAAAATAGGATAGGATAGATTACGAACAGCCGTCGACCAGAAATGAGGAATCGATTTGATATGCTCACGTCTTTCCTCGTATAAACCCTTCCGCAATTCTTTATACTTACGCTTCACTGCCAGCATCTCCTCATCCTCCCTTGCCTTCTTCTTATACTTCTTACCCAATGCCAACTTCTCGAGCCGTGCCTTGTTAGCAATCTATCTAAGTCCAAGATTTTACACATAAATACTCCTTCAAAATCAAGTTTAATAAATATCATCAGCATAATCAAATTTACCTTCTTGAGCTTATCATCAACTTCTCTCCCCTTGTTTATATATTCCTCAAGCCTTTTCTCGTCTAACAACATGCTGATTCCTTCGGGCATCTTTCTTTTTTCTTCAAATTAAATTTGGTAGCGACGAAGATGGTGAGTTTAATTTGGGGAAATACAAACCCTAACTCGGAATTGGAGATGGAAACTCTTTTTGTAAGCATAGGTTTAGGCACGTGAGACGAACGGAGTGGCCTAAGTAAAATGGGGTCCAAGAGTAGGCTAATCGTTCTCTTCTTTTAAGAATACTTCACCCACTTGGATTTTGGGGGACAAAAAAGGGTCATCAAGTAGTAAGTGATGTATCCCTTATCCTAAGATTTCCTATGTACTCTCAATATTTATTTATTGAGAACGGGCCCTAGCTCAGCTGGTTATCCCCGTTCCCCAAAAGTTTAATGCGCTCCAGGAGGTCCTGTTCCGAGTCCCCAATGGCGTATTTACCGGGAATTAACATGGAAGGTAGTGTTAGCTTGCCCCCTTGTGACACAATCTCGGCCCCCTCCCGCCGTTTCGGCTCCCTTGGCTAGGTTACCCATGAGGCTCGGGCCGGGTAGGTTAGCACAGCAACCTGTTCAATTAATGTAGTAGTATGTCGTTGGAGCTTAGCTTGTTAGGCTTCCAACTAGTTTCATGTAATAATATTTAAATAATATATATATTTATTTATTTATTATTGGAGGGCAAAAGAAAGAAAAAACAAACAACTATAGAAAAAAAGAAGCCTCAAACTCAATGAGTTGAGTGATACAAGAAGGAGAAGAATTTAACCATAATCCAGAGGATTGGTTAGTTACAGCATGAGCTGCAAGATCATGAGCCACTTTATTGACAGTGATTCTGACAAAACTGAACTCCACTGAGTTGAAATTGTAAAGACCATATTTGATTCTTCTGAATGCATTGTGGATACGCCAAGGATACTGGTAATGCATGTACTTGAGAGCGTTTATGGTTATGAGGGAGTCTCCTTCAATGATGATATCCTTCAGCCCTTTGAGAACATCTAGATCACCTGCTAAAAGAGCACCTTGAGCTTCAGCCTCAACTGCAGACACGAAATTTAGGACTTTATTTTGTCCTCCATTAAACTTAGCAGCACTATCCCTCGCCATTGCACTACAAGCATATCCCTTCAGCCCAGCCGCATCATCAAAATTGATTTTGACCTTGTTGGAAGAAGGAGGTTCCCAAGAGTCTTTCTCAGCCTGCAATATATCATTTTCTGTAGGGATGACTTCATATAAATCAGTCATTATCTTCGAATTGAACCAGTACATTGCTTCCTTGATGGTTCCATAGATGCTGAATTTACCCTTATTGAAAACAACATTATTTCTAGCTTTCCATAAAGCCCAGAAGAGACAAGCCCCCATTTTAAATCTTGTATACTCTCATCCTTCATTCAACCTGTTGTAAGATAATCCTTAACAGTAAAACTAGGATTTGTACCAGTCCTAAGACTCATTGGAGAAGCAAAAAGAAAACCTTGAGCCACTTCACAATGAATAAAAAGATGCTTTGTAGTCTCAATGGCTTTATTACACAATCTGCATTCATCATTAACCCTTGGAATGTGCTTACTTAGGTTACCTGACACAGCTATGCCATTCTTCAACAATCTCCAAATAAATAAATGAATTCTAGGTGCCAGAGTGTTAATCTTCCAAAACTTTTTCCACGAGAAATCAAAGTTATGAGAACCCGATGGTTTCCTTTCTAATAGACTTTTAATGAAGAATTTACCTGAGACTGTACCTTGGGGATGATGTTTCCAAAGCAATTTATCTATTGCATCTTCTTCATTGTTCGCTGGTAAGTAAATTTCCAAAATCTTCGAGATCTATGATTGGTTGAATAGCTGATGCATCTTGTCTTCATCCCATCATTGCTCCTCTTTAATGATTAGGTCACTCACATTGCTTATGTTTTGCGCCACATTTTCGACTCTGCTATCTCTTTTTTCAGGAACATTCGTTGGAAAGTTTGGGACCCATGGGTCATCCCAAATATGTATACTTTCTCTATTTTCAACTGTCCAACAACATCCGTCCCGCATAACATCCATACACTTCAAAGATGGCATTCCATATAGACGAGCAAATTTCGGGCTTCTCTGCTTTCCAAAAACTACTGTTCTTTGGGTATTTAGACCTCATAATTTGACCCCAATGAAAATTTGGGTCATTTAAAAATTTCCAAACCAACTTCGCTATCATATCCATGTTTAGGTCCTGCAAAGATCTGATACCCATGCCATCTTGATCTTTCTCTAGCTGTATTTGCTTCCATTCTATAAAATGCATCTTTCTATCGTTTCTAGCATGACCCCACCAGAAGTTCCTCATCATTCTAGTTAGAGATTGGATGGTCTTTTTGGGATGATCGTGATTGTCATATAGTAAGGAGATATAAGACCCAGTTCGGTTTTTATCAAAAGAGTTCTGCCTGCTTGGGATATAGTACCTTTCCACCCTGCCATTTTCGAATCAAATTTGTCTTGAAGAAAGTCCTACGAGGAATTCTTATAAGCAGGTTTAAGTAAGTACTGACCCAGATACTTATCCACATCCTTGATTTGTTGGACCCCGAAGTAGTTTGACACCTCATCTGTTCATCCCTGCCAACTCCTTTACTGAAATAGACTGTCGAGTTTTGCATGTTAGCACACTGGCCCAACCAAGCAGGATATATATTGAGAATATCTGTGAGAGTATGCATGGTTCTATTCTCTCGTGTACCAAATAATAGTAAGTCATCTTCAAAAAATAGGTGTGAAACTGTGAGAGCATTTTTACAAATTTTGTAACCATTATAAAGGGAATTCTTCTCCATAGTTCTTATCAGCCATGATAACCCTTGGAAGCACAAGATGAACAGATATGGACAAAGGGCAGCCTTGTCTCAATCTCCCTTCACTTAAAAAATAGCCTTCCGCTTGCCCATTGATTACAATGGAAAAATAAGCAGTTGAGATATGGTTCACAATCAAATCATGTGTTTTTCCTACAATGTCGAAAACTCTCAGGCAGTGACTCATGAATCTCCAACTGATTTTTTCATAGGCTTTACTAATGTCCATCTTCAATGCAAAAGCGCCTAGAATGGATTTGAAATTGGACATAGAGTGTATTATTTCTTTGGACGCTATAATATTATTTATAATTAATCTTCCTGAGATGAATGCAGACTGAGTTATATCTGCTAACTGATTAAGGTGACCTTTCAGTCTCTGAACTAATATTTTGGTCACGATTTTATAGAGGATATTTGTTAGAGCTATAGGTCTGAAATATGAGGGGATGGTAGGGTTTTTTACCTTGAGAACCAACATAAGATTCATGTGATTCAGTTCCGGAGGGAGACAAGTTGTGGCGAGCAAATCTTTGACAGAATTTATAACTTCAACTCTAATCGGATCCCAGCACCTTTTATAGAACAGAGCAGGCATGACGTCCGGTCTTGGGGACTTAAGCCTCTTCATCCTCTTAATAGTGTTCCAAATTTCTTCAGAGGTAAGGATCAACACCAAGCCATCATTATTGTGTTGGTCAATAGTCGCGGTATCTTGAAACATCATAGCGTACTTTTCTTCATTAGGGTCCCTTTTGAATAAAGTAGTAAAATGATTTATCAGATAATTGACCACTCCCTCATCATCCGTAATCCAATGTCCATCTGGAGATTTAAGAGATTCAATCTGGTTTTTATTCTTTCTTTGAATAACCGACATATGAAAAATATGAGTGTTTTTGTCGATATTCGGTATCCAATTCACCTTGATACTTTGTTCGTAATACTTATATTACATTAGGTGCAGATGATCCATTTTATTACAAAGCTCCTTATCCTCTGCTCTGGTATCCCTGAGATTTGCCTCCATCTGTACTTGAAGTAGCTCGTTCTTCTTGTCTTCTTCAGCGTTGAATATGTTATCAAATTCTTTCCTACTCCATTTACTCAGCTCCTTACCCACTTCATTAATCTTTAGCAAAGTGTTGCATTACATGTTTGTTCGAGCCTTATGAACCACATCATTAAATTCTGGATAATCTACCCAGTAATATTCAAACTTGTATGAAAATTTTCTCTTTCTCTTATTGACTCCATGGGTATTGATTAGGATGGGGGCATGATCGCTGCTCACCCTATGAAGATACATAACTTCATTATCCGGAAACATGAGAAGCCAATCAGTAGTGTAGAGCCCTCTGTCAAGTCTCTCCAGAATAGGATTATCAATGACTGCACCCTTTGACCAGGTGAAAGCTGGACAAACAAATCCCATGTCAATCAATCTTCTATCATTTATGAAATTCTTAAATTCCTTGTTAGCATTATTTAACGTCTGAGAGCCTCATTGCTTTTCTTGTATAGATTTAATATCGTTCAGATCTCCAAAAATGCACCAAGGGTTAATCAATTGTTCAGTATAATGAGAGAATTAATTAAACCATAAATTATTTCTCAAATGATTCTCCGGTGACCCATAAACACACAAAAAATCCCAATCCTGACCAATCAATTGACTAATGTGACAGCGAATGACATTCTTATCAGCACTAATGACTCTTAAATCAACATCATTGTTCCAAAGGATAACATTACCACCACTTTTACCATTCGCCGGAATACAATGGAAATTATCAAACGCAATAGAATTGAAGAAAGTTTGAGAGTTGGACTCACCAATTAAAGTTTCAGCTAGATATGCAATTTGGGGATTGCATGCCCTGAGAAACGCCTTCAGATTACAGACTGTAGAGATGTTTCTTTATCCTCGACAGTTCCAGGAGAAGATTAACATCGAATATGGGGTTGATTTTGGGCAGCCACCACACCCTGTTGAGCGAGCATTGCACTTGGTTGAGACGCTTGATTGGATTATCAATTTCCATCGGGCAAGCTGTTATTTTTGTCCCACATAAACCTTCTGTAATTTTGTTTCCATTTGATGATTACTCTTGTTTTCTGGCAGACCTCTTCCACCCTCTGCTCCTCATCCCGCTCTTACTCTGGGAAGTTGAGGTAGACTCATATGACGTTGAGTCTCCATTTTCTTCTTTATATTTTCCTGAAAGGGATTTGTGATTGGGTTGAGAAGAAATTGATTTTGATTGAATGAGATGGGTACTTGTGTTAACCCGTATCTTTTTGATAGACCTATCTGTAGACATGTCCATATTTTCACTATTTTTCTGGATTGGTTTGTCTAACTTATGGCCCATTTAAGTGGGATATGATTGTATCTTAATTGTTGAGTCACTTCTGCCAGGTGGATTGAGACAAACACGATCAACAAAATTATGTTTCATTGTCTGCTGCAGGATCCGCTGAAAGGACAATAACTCTGCTTTATATCCTGGATTTATTCTTGGACCTGGTGACGTTTTGTGGTTTTCTTATGGTATCGTTACCTCGTTTGATCCATTATTATCCACCACCACTCTACTGACCTTATCAACACTTTTTTTTTTCACACTCCTTGACATATAGTTGGTGCTTACTTCATAATTTGCACCACTACCCTGTTCTCCACCCTTAAAAGCACTGCTCGGTCGAACTCGTAAGCATAGCTATCTCAAGCCTGTTTGTCAAGTTTAGTTGTCAAAACTATAAGTCTTGATTTCTAGTCTACTTATAGTTATGTCCCGGATTAGGATAGAATGTGTAGTTGAGCTTTAGAATTCACGACGTTCATCAATTGAAGACGAAGAACTACCAAGGGGAGCTTGTGGAACTTCATCAATAACAGGTATGTGGAGACTTGAACTCACATATCACTTAGAAGTCTATTCATATTCTATCTCCTATTGAGACAAAAGTCGTATAACTATATAGACTTTACTTTATACACATTTGCTATTTCGAGCTGAGTTTAACTCGCTTACATATTTCTCGAAATATGTGTTGGTAAGCTTTCGCTTTAACCAAGTTCATCTTTTATTCTTGACGAAAGTCAAAAGATGATCATGTTAAAATCGCCTGGTAACATCTTACATGATTTGTGTGAGACAATCATTTGATCTAGACTCAGAATGTTTCGTATTGATCTATCTATTAATCACTTGAAAATTGCTTTGAAGCTAATAGTTTGTGTGAGACATCTATTCCCGTCTTCTAAGAATGTTTCAATGATTGGAATAGGATTTTAGAACAATTAACCATTGATTGGAGATAGCAAAGTATGCGTACTTGTATGCTAACTGTTGTAGATATATTTCAAGTCCGGGAACTTAGTATGCATACCCGTATGCGTACTGGTTTAACATTTGAAGTCCGGGAACTTAGTATGCATACCCGTATGCGTACTGATTTCAACTGACGTAGGTCGTGAACGACAGTATGCGTACACGTTTGCATACTGACGAACAGACCACGTACGGGAACTCTAGGTATGCGTACCCGTTTGCATACCTGAGTGGGTTAAGTTCTAAATTCGGTTTGTTCATGAACAAATACCTTTATATAATAGGAATGCAATCTTTTCCAAACCGTGGCTATAATGTTCATGAATTGATTCGAGTGAATCAAAATCGATTTTGCTTCAAATGTGTCTTGTATACTTCTATGAGAATATAAACAATTGAACTCTATAACTAGTTTCATTTGAGTCATTTGAACTAGTTGTGATTAAGATGAACAAGGTTGATATGAAAGTGCTCATATGGTTAACTTTGGTTAATTATTGTTGAGCCAACAAAGTGTACATTTTTAGGTACGGTTACCCATATCTAAATGAAGTCACATTTCATTTGTGTGTGTTAAAGCATAGCTCGGTTGAACCCACCAAGCGTTGGTATGTCAGGTTTGGTTGTCATATTTTAGTGAACCAAAACTCATTTAAAGAGTCGCTTGATTATGTACTAGAGTCAACTTTGTATAGGTTAGCTTGAAAGTATTAGGATATGAGACATTACAAGTATTACGTGAAGACTTGAAGAAGTGAAGAAGTAAGGAGCTACAACGACGATATCATCCTTCCACTTGAGGTTAGTAATATTTAACTTGAACTGTTTCATTCCCTAACATATATTTCAAGTCGTGCATATTGAAAACATTACTGCGAAGCTATGAATGATTATACTCTAGTTAGACGTAGTTGTTGATGGTGGTTTTTAGCTTAGGGTTAAAATCGTAAAACTATGCATCTGACATGACGTCACTATGACCAATAGCGCATTTATTGGATCAATCAACATATTTACGTAAGAATTACCAGGGTACCTTTTTTTTATACATGTGTCATGTTCCACGACAGAACCCTTAGTATTAACTGACATCACCTCTGTATACACCTAACCTAAATTCTCCCACCGTGCCAATGGCAACCATGCCGCCCACGTCCTCTGCGCCAAGGCATGCCAACCATGCCACCGCACCACCGTGCCAATGGCAAACCATTCCATCCACGTCTCTGCGCCCAAGGCATGCCAACCATGCCACCGCACTCACCGTTCCAATGGCAAACCATGCCAACCACGTCTGCGCTTAAGGAATGCCAACCATGCCAGCCGCACCACCGTGCCAATGGCAAACCACGCCACCCACGCTCGCGCCAAGGAATGCCAACCATGCCGCCCGCACCACCGTGCCAATGGCAAACCACGCCACCACGTCTCGCGCCAAGGCATGCCACCAGTACCACCATGGCAAACCATGCCATCCCACGTCTCGTGCCAAGGCATGCCAACCATGTCGACGCACCACCGTGCCCATGGCAAACCATGCCGGCCACGTCTGCGCCCAAGGCATGCCAACCATGCCAACCACCAATGGCAAACCATGGAAGCCACGTCTATGCGCCAAGGCATGCCAACCATGCCAGCCGCACCACCGTGCCAATGGCAAACCATGCCAGCCACGTCTCTGCGCCAAGGCATGCCAACCATGCCAGCCACGTCTTTGCGCCAAGGCATGCCAACCACGTCTCTGCGCCAAAGGCATGCCATGCCAGCCCACGTCTCTACGCAAAGGCATGCCATGCCAACGTGGCAAACAACCATGCCGGCCGCACCACCGTGCCCAAGGAAAACCATGACTTGCAAATGGCAAACCATACCAGCCAAAGGCATGCCAACCATGCCAGCCGCACCACCGTGCCAATGGCAAACCATGCCAGCCACGTCTCTGCGCCAAGGCATGCCAACCATACCAGCCGCTCCACCGTGCCAATGGCAAACCATGCCAGCCACTTCTCCACGCCAAAACGAAGGGTTGCAATAATCAACGGATACCCTTCTCTTCGAGATACATATCTCGACCATCCAAGTTCGCCACCTAACGCACGGCAACTTGCGCCCAAGGCCAAACACCACAGTTTGCTGCAAACCCTAGTTTTGGTCGCGCCTATACCATGCCAGCCTCTCCTTCACATCATTGTCTGCCAAAATGAAGGGTTGCAACGATCAACGGCCACCCTTCCATCTAAGATGCAGATCTTAGCCGTCCAAAGTCACCAGCGGACACATGGCAACTTGCGAACCAAAGCCAAAACACACGGTTTGCACCTAAATCCTAATTTGGCCTCGCCTACTCTTTGACAAAGCCATGACTCAACGCTGGCTGCTACAAATGAAGGGTTGCAATATTCAACGGCTACCATTCTCTTTGAGATGCAGATCTCGACCACACAAGTTTGCCACCTGACGCATGGCAACTTGCGACCCAAAGCCAAAACACACGGTTTGCACCTAAACCCTAATTTGGTCGCGCCTACTCTTTGACAAGGCCATGACTCAACGCTGGCTGCTACAAACGAAGGGTTGCAATAATCAATGGCTACCCTTCTCTTTGAGATGCAGATCTCGACCACACAAGTTCTCCACCTGACGCATGGCAACTTGCAGCCCAAAGCCAAAACACACGGTTTCCACCTAAACCCTATGGCCGCGCCTACTCTTTGACAAGGCCATGACTCAACGCTCAGCTCACAAATGAAGGGTTGCAATAATCAACGGCTACCCTTCTCTTTGAGATGCATATCTCGACCACACAAGTTCGCCACCTGACGCATGGCAACTTGCGGCCCAAAGCCAAAACACACGGTTTGCACCTAAACCCTAATTTGGTCGCGCCTACTCTATGGAAAAGCCATGATCAACGCTGGCTGCTACAAATGAAGGGTTACAATAATCAACGGATACCCTTCTCTTTGAGATGCAGATCTCGACCACACAAGTTCGCCACCTGACGCATGGCAACTTGGGACCCAAAGCCAAAACACACGGTTTGCACATAAACCCTAATTTGGCCGCGCCTACTCTATGGCAAAGCCATGCTCAACGCTGGATGCTACAAACGAAGGGTTGCAATAATCAACGACTACCCTTCTCTTTGAGATGCAGATCTCGACCACACAAGTTCGCCACCTGACGCATGGAAACTTGCGCCCAAAGCCAAAACACACGGTTTGCATCTAAACCCCAAATTTGGCAAATACTTATTCTTTGGAAAAGCCATGTCGACTCTAACATGGCCACTGGCATGCCACCATGCTACACGTAACACCTTGATACACGTTTTCCCATGAAAACACTCGAGACATCTAACACATGTCACAAATTGGGGGATGCTCATAGAGGGTATTGGTTTGGCGGTTTACAGCGTGCGGCGTACACTACGCCCGTTACATGAAAGTGTCATAAGAATAAGGCGGTTATTAAATACAGGGAGTAATGGTGAAACGCTTTCCTTCATTATGGAACATCAATTCCAGGAGTTACCGGTTACCACCTCCTCCCATTTACTCATCCGTTTTTATTTCTTACAAGACCAGAGTACGTTTCACTTTGACTTGTATAAATAGGTCTTACCTATTTCCACCGAACAACAAGTTTTGGTCAGAGCATACAACACTCGAAACCACTTGCTAGCTTTCCCATCTCGTTAGCTTTCACTTTCGATACAAGTCAAAAAACTACTCTTCTAGAATCAACTATTATGGTCTCAACACTTTCTTCGCTTCCCTCCCTAAAACCAACCCTTCTCATTCACTTTGTGACCGAAGCAAGTTTGGAACGGTCATTTATTGGTTTAGGCCGGATTTGTACAAATTAATCTCTCGAATCTAAAGTACTCCCTTGCGGTACATTGTTTATGGTTTAGACTCAGTTTCTCACCCACTCACGCGAAATTACCGAAATCAGCAGAAACCGTTTTCACCCTCAAACAATTGGCGACCAGAGCGGTAGGATTGATCTTTCGGTCACACTGTCAATTTTCAACTCTCAATCTCATCGTTTGACTTAGATCTCGGAACGGTAGCAACAAATGATCCGATCAGGGATCAACGACCCAGTTACCAGTCGTAACAGTTACTAGGCGTAATACAATAAGAGCCGACTGGGGACTTCCAAAAAAAAAACAAACGATTCGCTTAGGATCGACGGCCCAGCTTATCAATAATCACGCGATGGGGAACAATCTGGGACTTCTCACGGGCAATTCGACGTCGCCCGGACTTGCGGTTTGGGATCAGTTTTTGTTGAAGTAGGTAATAAAAACAAGTAAGTCCGGCCATGATACATAACCAATTACAATAGGTTTCCACGTTGAAACCAAACACCATGTTATTCCCAAGTTTCATCCCAAACTTTCCCCCGTCATGCAACATTCATGGTTTCACAATTTTCCTAGATGATTTGCTACCTACACTTGCAACTCAGACTTTAACATATCAAAAGACCATTATCCCAAAATACTCCAAAAACTCTTATAAAAAGCAATCATCTATCAATCCAAAAAGAAAAAAAAAAGCCGAACCATAAACTAGGCGTTTCTTTGCCTTTCAAAAAAAAAAAAAAAACTAAGGAAAGGAGTTTCAGAAAAGTAACACGCTCAAGGAAAATCGCTCAACAACGGCTCGTTCTTCTTGGAGAAAACGTTCTTCATACTTTGAAGGGCCGCACGTTTGATTTCAACTCCCCGAGATAACTTCTCCAGCTCACGGGAAAACTTATCGACTTTTGCCGCCTGACGATTAATCGAATCCGCATAAGGACCATCAACCATTTCAGCCTGCAGTCTTTGGATATCAGAAAAGCCCTTGCAGAACTAGGAGAAATTAAAATCAAAGTCTACACACATATCCCAGTGAAACTTCCATCTTGAGATCACATCTCCAGAAACAGTGTGACCGGTCACGTTGCACATATGGTGAATTGAATATAAAGCTTCTTCCACACGCTTGACCAATGCAAATCGGCTAGTGAGCTTCTTGGTCGTGGCAATATGTCCGTATTTTTACCATATCCTGGTATACAACTCCGCGTGCTTGGCTGGAACACTGAAGCCTCCAACCAACACATGGTCTTCGTGTGGAGTCAAATATGGAGGCACAAAAATGGCGCCCGCAACTGAATCTGCGACCGACAAAGGATTCCTGACCACGACCGCACCAATGGTCGCCGAAGTACTTTCCACCATATGGGTTTCACCGTTATCAACGTCCATATACGAGCCACCTATAGGCGCGGCTTCCACGGCTGGACCTTCATTGTGGCGAGTCTCCACCTCAAGACCCTCTTCAGAAACAATCCCCTCCTGCAACATTACGATTTAGTTTTCACTCAAAAAAAAGGGCAAAAAAAAAAAAGAGGAACGCATAAACTTACCGACTCATCTGCGGATTCGCCGGAGCAAGACTCGGTGTCACCTTCGAAAGCACTTTCATCATCACTGCTGGATTCCGATCTTTCTTCTTCTTCGGATTCTTCTACATCCTCAGGAGACTTATTAGCCGATTTCTGACTATGCGCGAGTTTGGCAAAAGGGTTTGCGCTGTCAAGGCCTTGAATCGGAAAAGAAAAGATGTTTAGCAACGAAACAGAAGATTTGTGTGAATCACCAAATCAAGAAGGAGCTGCCCATACCCGTGTGTTGAAAGAACCGAAAGTCACGAGAGCCGATCGGAAACCACCCGCACGGTTCTTAGACCTTCGCTCCTTTTTCGAGAACCTGTCGGGAGATTTTCGCTTAGCAAGTAGAAGGCTCCTCAACAAAGGGATGTTCCGCTAAAGTCACAGAGGAAGGCCCGCCATGGTATTCTCCACAACATCGCCCGCAAACCCATGGATGGAAAGGAACTCATCCTCGCGTAACTTGTTGTACCTAGGGGTTGTCATTGACTTCGATCTGGGAGCAGAAAGGAAGGCTCTTACACGGCGCGAGAACACCAAGCGTTAAGAACAGTGGCAACATTCTTCCGAAGCAACCGATCGACGAATAAATGGGACCCCTTGGTCAAAACCCATATGTCGAGCCGCCTGTCGATATTATAAGGGACCACCTTGCAACATCCTCGAAAGAAAGATGGCACGTGTCCAGGGATATAACTCTGCATAAATACGACTTCTCCAACACTTGTATTCTCCCCGGACGAAAGCAAAGTCAAGTTCGGAGAAGCGGAAAAAGTGTTCGGCTGAACTTTGGACGCGTGAACTAGAGCCCAGGGACGAAAAGTAACAGCATAGACATTATCAAGAAAATCAATGAGCTTCACTCCAGATCTTGGAAGCCTATTAGACCAGCGCAGAATTCGAGAGCCGCCGCAAGACTTAGGAAGCGGAGGCAACGGTTTAGGAGCGTACTTTGAGAAATGCTCCCACAACCATGCCTGGAGGAAAGCAACGTGAACATAGGAGTCTACCTTCAAATAATCGTTTGAAACATACATATCCGCAACTAGATGATCCAAATGGGTGTACAAAGAACCAAGAAACAAGCCCCCAATGGGAAGAACAACGCCTTTCGCCAGTTTGATGGAAAATTTAATAAGCCATCGCCTTATCTCCTTCTTGCCAGAGCCGTCATCAAAAATATCTCTGGACAACCACAGAGCTAAAAACGCGGCAACATGGAGAGTGTCATCTAATTCTAGGTCCACCTCCGGCTCGTCAGGGAACCACTTAGACATCCACCAGCTATAAAAGCACTTCGTCTAGTAATCCTTTCGAACGAACCCTTTTGACTTCTCGACAAGGGCGGCACACATCTCCTCTTCATCATCAGACAACGTGATATCAAGATTCTCTGTTATGGGAAGGTTCAGCAAGACGGCTACGCTTTCTAAAGAGATGGTCATTTCTCCCCACCTGCATATGGAAGTATGAGTATCTGGACACCATCTGGAGACAAACGTGATCAAACCCTGGATGTCTTTCCTAACTTGAAGTGTTGCAGAAGCCGTGACAGCTCCAACAATCTGCGCCTTGGTCAAATTGGACCTCACACGGTCTTGACCTATCATGAATTGCATCCACTTATCAAAAGAATGCAACGGGCTCTGACAGATTTTGAAGTTGATGGGAGAAGCAGGATATTCTTTCCTCTGCAGACAAAATCGCATTATGCGCCCCCCGCCGAACCGACTGGACCTCTCCTTCATTTTCTCGAACTACCAAAAGAACCGCCACATACTTGGGATGGGTTTTCCTAGGTGAAGAAGACATTTTAAAAAATTCATCATCCGCATTTGGCTTGGAGTTGCTAACGTTCTTCGGTACAATTGCAAGGCTCTTCCCAGGTGACATCTTAACAAAATTCCTTATGCTATTGAAGTAACTACAAAAAAACAAAACGAAGAATTACTACCTCGAAGAAAAAGCATACATAAAGTATTACCAAGATAGGTTACGAACAATAACGTGTTTGTCACGGAAATTTCTCTTTGGCCACACGTCACGACATTCATGACTAGGAGAATGGGTACTGATGCTACCCAACGAGGCATATGTAATGTCAATGGAAATACGCTATTCGTCAAAATCAGATAATACCGCGGAAGCATGCGAAGTCACGGAAAGTACAACCCAGATCAAGTCATGCTCTATCATGGAAATACGCTCACAACCAAGGGGGGAATATTTTCACACGACCACAAAAAGGGAAAAGCAACCTTGAAGCTAGGTTTTCACGAGAAGAAAACTAATAACAACAACCTAATCATGCACGCATGTTTTGTATAATACTTGGTTTTCCTACTATCGACATGGCGACTAATATTGCTATGATACTGCTAGCAAGGAAGAATCATTCATACAAAAAAATATATTTTTACGGGTTCATGGAGAGTATATCTACGGCTAGGGCTTGCACCGACAAAAGAAAAAAGAGAAAAAGAAGCGTTAGAGTACATACCTGGAATGTTAGCTCGTTTTACTTCTACCACTCTGCCGCTAGCACAAAGACGTGGGAACAAAGATGAAAAATAAAATAAAAGGAGAAGAACCCTTTTATAGGAGTAATATTCTTTTGAAGTTCGAATAAGGAAAGGATTCCCTATTTTAAGCCACGAATAAGAAAAGGCAATCGGGCCCGCAAGGATAAGTCTCACTAGGGGTGGGACTTGGGTTGGGGTCAACCCACCCAACCCATGCCCAACCCGAACGTTGGGCGGGCATGGGCAATGTATTTTAAAAGTTTGGGCAAGCTCGGGTACAATTTTAATAAACCCGAGTTAAACTTGGGCAAGCATGGGCACAAATATTTCTAACCCAAGCAACCCACCCAACCCGAGGAACTATAATATAATTATATAAACTATTTTTATAATTGATAGTATTATCTTTTAAAAGCAATTTTAGCCATTATCTTCAAACCTAATAATGAAAATATAAATCATATCTATCTCTAACAACTTGCTAAGCCAGGCAAAATCCCATTCCTAGCCACTCCAACAACTTTCTAAGCTAGCACCTCCGCGTTCCCTAGCCCAGCCAAGATGACGCGTGACCAAATCATGCTGACATCCTGTGTCTCAACCAACAACTGCCTCTACCATTTCACGTCTAGCCAATAACGACACAAATAGAATTCATGCAAGGCCGCCAACGCAAAGATCTCGGATTCTCAAAATACTCTCGAAAAAGGTTAGACGAATTTTCCTAGCCGTCTTTCATGACCCGCGCTATGGTTTTGTCCTTGTCTGTCACCATCTTATTCTTATCTCGCAACAATGCTCCTGCCCGAGCTAAGCATGGGACTTAATGTTGACGGTGGTTTTTATCTTAGGGTTGAAATCGTAAAATTATGCATCCGACATGACGTCACTATGACCAATAGCGCATTTATTGGATCAATCAGCCGTATTTACGTAAGAATTACCAGGGTACCTTTTTTATACACGTGTCATGTTCCACCTTACGAACCCTTAGTATTAACCGACATCACCTCTGTATACACCTAACCCTAATTCTCCCACCATGCCAGCAATGTCTTCGCGCAAGGCATGCTAACCATGCCACCGCACCACCGTGCCAATGGAAAACCATGCCAGCCCGACGTCTGCGCCAAGGCATGCCAACCATGCCGGCCGTATCGTCGTGCCAAATGGAAAACCGTGCAATGCCTGCGCCAAGGCATGCCAACCATGCCACCGCACCACCGCGCCAATGGCAAACCATGCCAAACCACGCGTCACGCGCCAAGGCATGCCAACCATGCCAGCCACGTCTCTACGCAAAGGCATGCCATGCCAGCCACGTCTCTGCGCCAAAGCATGACAACCATGCCAGCCGCACCACCGTGCCCATGGAAAACCATGACATCCGCACCACCATGCAAATGGCAAACCATACCAGCCACATCTCTGCGCCAAGGCATGCCAACCATGCCAGCCGCACCACCGTGCCAATGGCAAACCATGCCAGCCACGTCTCTGCGCCAAGGCATGCCAACCATGCTAGCCGCACCACCGTGCCAATGGCAAACCATACCAGCCACGTCTCTGCACCAAGGCATGCCAACCATGCCAGCCGCACCATCGCGCCAATGGCAAACCATGCCAGCCACGTCTCTGCGCCAAGGCATGCCAACAATACCCACCGCTCCACCATGCCAGCCACTTCTCCACGCCAAAACGAAGGGTTACAATAGTCAACGGCTACCCTTCTCTTCGAGATACAGATCTCGACCATCCAAGTTCGCCACCTAACGCACGAAAACTTGCGGCCCAAGGCCAAACACCACGGTTTGCAACAAACCTTAGTTTTGGTCGCGCATATACCATGCTAGCCTCTCCTTCACATCATTGGCTGCCAAAACGAAGGGTTGCAACGATCAACGTCCACCCTTCCATCTAAGATGCAGATCTTAGTCGTCCAAAGTCACCAGCTGACGCATGGCAACTTGTGGACCAAAGCCAAAACACACGGTTTGCACCTAAACCCTAATTTGGCCGCGCCTACTCTTTGGCAATGCCATGACTCAACGCTGGCTGCTACAAACGAAGGGTTGCAATAATCAACGGCTACCCTTCTCTTTGAGATGCATATATCGACCACACAAGTTCGCCACCTGACGCATGGCAACTTGCGGCCCAAAGCCAAAACACACTAGGTTTGCACCTAAACCCTAATTTGGCCGCGCCTACTCTATGGCAAAGCCATGCTCAACGCTTGCTTCTACAAACTAAGGGTTGCAATAATCAACGGCTACCCTTCTTTTGAGATGCATATCTCGACCACACAAGTTCGCCACCTGACGCATGGCAACTTGCGGCCCAAAGCCAAAACACACGGTTTGCACCTAAACCCTAAAATGGCCGCGCCTACTCTATGGCAAAGCCATGCTCAACGCTTGCTTCTACAAACTAAGGGTTGCAATAATCAACGGCTACCCTTCTCTTTGAGATGCAGATCTCGACCACACAAGTTCGCCACCTGACGCATGGCAACTTGCGGCCCAAAGCCAAAACACATGGTTTGCATCTAAACCCCAAATTTGGCCACGCCTATTCTTTGGAAAATCCATGTCGACTCTACCATGGCCACTGGCATGCCACCATTCCACACGTAACACCTTGCTAAACGTTTTCCCTGAAAATACTCGAGAAATCTAACACATGTCACAAACTGGGGGATGCTCATAGAGGGTATTAGTTTGGCGGTTTACAGCGTGCGGCTTACACTACGCCCGTTACATGAAAGTGTCATAAGAATAAGGCGGTTAGTAAATACAAGGAGTAATGGTGAAACACTTTCCTTCATTATGGAACATCAATTCCATGCGTTACCGGTTACCACCTCCTCCCATTTACTCATCCGTTTCTATTTCTTACAAGATCAGAGTACTTTTCACTTTGACTTGTATAAATAGGTCTTACCTATTTCCACCAAACAAAAATTTTTGGTCAGGAGCATACAACACTCAGAAACCACTTGCTAGCTTTCCCATCTGTTAGCTTTCACTTTACGATACAAGTCAAACAACTACTCTTCCGTAATCAACTATTCGATCTCAACACGGCCATTTCTTGGTTTAAGCGGATTTGTACAGATTGATCTCTCAAATCTAAAGTACTCCCTTGTAGCACATTGTTTAGGGTTTAGAATCAGTTTCTCACCCACTCACGCGAAATTACCGAAATCAGCAGAAACCGTTTTCACCCTCAAACAGTAGTATTAAGGAATACAATACGAAGTATAACGCTTATCTTTTGAAATTCGTATATAAGACGTCGACATAATCGTTTGAATGCTATTGTGATTATGTATGAGTATGAGGTGAAGATTTCATCATAGGAAATAATGTTTTACATTCGTTTAAAAGAAGTAAATTCATGAACTTGTTTTGTGAATCGAAAGGGAAATCGCTGGGCTTATTGGTATTGTTATTCATTGCATATATTTTGAACTACCAATATGTGTGATTAGTATAACCTCTCATGACTTGTTTATGTTCTTGGTAAAACTATTCACAAGGCCCGACTTTTGTATTTGTATGACTTTTATTAGTGAAACTGATCTTAAGTAATCACCTGAGATGGTATAATCGATTTGTTGTAATTGGTATGACCAACTCTAGGCAAAGGGGAACCGATCCTAGTAAGAGGTGTAACCGATCACAAAAGGGGAATCGATCCTTGTAAGAGGTGCAACAAGTTTATAGTTATTGGGAACCGATCCTATGAACATGTGCAACACGTTTTTAGATATTGGGAACCGATCCTATGGACATGTGCAACAAATACAAGTTATATACCATATATATGTGGGAACCAATCCTAGTACCTAGTCAACCAAGTTTTGGTAACTTGCGTAACTAATTCTAGTACCCACATGGAGGTAGAACCAAAACTTATTTTGGTAGAACCGTGAAACCCATGTTTGGTGATTTGATAGGATAATCAATCACATAGTTCTTGGAAGTCAGATGAACCAATTCTAAACTTGTTTGGAAGTGTGGCAAATTGATTCCAAGATAGTAAATATGAAAGATGATTTACTAAGTTAAGATGTCGACATACTTTGAACATGTGCAATAACGCTTATCTTTTATTGTTCAAAGATATTCCTTAATAGCTAAAGGAGAATCCCGGATCGAAATAAGTTAAGAATCTTTTAATTAAGGTTGTTAGTTTTGCATATCTTTAGAAAATAAAAATTAGTAATGTGCATTTACTAGTTGGAGATTTTCATTATTTGGACAAAGCATTTCCAGGAATTATGGAAACCGAATTTGGAAATATATTGCATATCTTGAGAATATTTTCGGTTTTGGAAATTCCTTGGTGTCCAAACTTCCTTGGTCTATAAATATCAAAGTTTGCATTTCGAGAAAATTGATCCTCAGAGCCAGCAAAACTACCTAGTTGTGTTGTTACCGGTGGAGTCGCCTATTCGTAGGGGACAAACACTCTGACTTAAGAGAGGAAAGTAACCTAATTAGGCGAAATCTCTTACAAGGGTTTTGAGGATTTTAGAGCTGCTGATGCTTCAATGGGTTTTGCTTCCCATGGATGCTACAAGGTTTAAAGACTTCTTTGGGATTGAGAAGCTCTATTAATACCGTTACTAGGAAACTAGATAATTGCGGTTTATTATTAGTTTTCGATTGATTTGATTGACTAACGGTTGTTGAACTTTGATTGCACCTAGTTTGTTTATGCTTGAGAATCTTCTTTATTCCAATTATTTGATATAAGATTCACTCAAACTAGATCAAGTTTCGACGGGATATTTAAATTGCACCCTGTTTGTAGATCTAAAGTCGTCTTGTGATAATCCATTGTTAATGCATAATCTTGTTAAGCGCTCGTGTGATTGATCACAAGAGATTTAAGTCGATTGTGTGCATGTGTTTATTGAAGATCTAAGAAGATTTGAAGACAAAGAAGATTTCTGATTTGGGTTCATAATATTTGGTGTGCACAATACTTGTTTCGGTTAAAGAGGATCCAACTATAATCGGCTTATCCTTGTGGTAGATTGGATTGATTAGTTGAGTAGATCGGCAACAATAAAATTCTTTGTGATTAAAAGTATTGATTGCAAAATCTTGACAATTACTTTGGTAGTTGTTATTAGATATATCTAAGGACCTGACAAAGGAGTTTATTGGGATAAACTAAGAGCCTTTTGTCGAACTCATATCACTTGGTTGAAAAGAGTTGTTACTGGAATGATTTGTTGTTCCTTTATTGTTTGGAATACGAACCAAAGGAATTGTTCCAAGTGCGTGACTTATTGCAAGTTGGAGGCGCAGGGATACGGACGGAACTAGGTGAACTATAGGTTTAGTTGCTTGGTCTCAACTATACGAAGTTGGTTTATATTTTGTATAGCGGCTTAATCCTGAGAGCATTTAATGCTAGACAAGGTCCCGGGGTTTTTCTGCATTTTCGGTTTCCTCGTTAACAAAATCTTGTCGTGTCATTTACTTTTATTTTCCGCAATTACAAAAAGATTGGAAATGGTTAAGGCCGAAAAACCAAAAATGTCCCTCCCTTTTAGTGAAATTACTATAACTCCTTATGTTTCTTATCTTTTCAGGGGTATAATTGGAAATCAAACTTTAATATAACATATCTAAAAATCCGTACATTGGAATTTTACAAATTTTATCTCGTTGGAAAGGTTATAAAAAACTCTACGCAATGAGTACAAACAACAATATCAAATTTGGAGTTTTTACGAAAAAATTTGGACGTATTTATCATTTTATGCACAATTTTAGAAAAAAGATACATAATACTTTATGTAGCCATATATCCATTATGCAAACCACGACAAAGGATACATAATACTTTATGTAGCCATATTTTGGTTTATGCATCAACTAATCTTCCGTGCAACTAATACAACAATGTACTCTCTCCATTTCAAGAAAAATGATACTTTCACTTTAGGCACAATTCTCGAAATTTGAATACGTAGTTATTATGCAAACCACCACAAAGGATGCATAACACATCATGCAACCATATTTTGGTTTATGGTTCGACTAATTTTCCGTTTCTGGAAAATGATACTTTTACATTCCGTTTCAGGAAAAGTGATTTTTTCGCTTTGTTCAGGAAAGTGATTTTTTCGTTTCGTTTCAGAAAAAAAAAAAGTAATACTTTCGCTCCGCGAAAGTATCACTTTTTTTCTGAAATGTGGCGAAAGTATCACTTTTTTCTGAAAAGGAACGAAAGTATCACTTTTTATGAAACAAGACGAAAGTATCACTTTTTCTGAAACGGGGCGAAAGTAGTCGCTGACAACCCCATCTTCAGATTCTTCTTCGGTCGGCCCTCCCACCGTGGCAACGGTTGTAATAGTACATAACCATCGGTACATATACTACTTGTACCCTAGCATTACTGTATATGTCAGTACCATGACTTAGTATAGGAATAGTTAGTTGCCAAGTAATATCATTTCATAAAATATTTCTTAATTATCCACTTAAGTTCTTATATTTTAATTTAATTTCTTAATTGTCTAAGTATTAAGTTTTAATATTTGTTTAAACTATTAAATGTATCTCTAATTAAAATGTAAGATTGGATTAAGAATAGAATTAAGCTTAATTTTAAACAATACTCGTTAAATTTTCAAATTCTCGATATAATCATTAATAGTCATTTTACAAGACATAAAACTAGACAATAATAATTTGAAAGACTTTAAAAATAAAAATTTAGGACAATGTTCTTCATCTTGTTAATCTTATTCATTTCACAAAACTTCCAATCAATGCGCTCATGAACAAATTTTTCTTTGTTTATCTTCTTTTTTGGCTTCAAATTTGTTTTTTTTTTTTTCCTTTTCTTAGTTGCGGTTTTGACTTGGTTAATATCCAAAACTTAAAGACTTCTTTGCTTCTTACCTATTTCTTATAACTATCACATATCTTCTTGACGACACCTTCAACCACTACTCCAGAAAAATCAAGTTGTGTTGCCGAATCAAGTTGGGTTTTATAATATGCCATTTGGGAAAATTCGAAAAAATAAATTATATTGAGAAACAGAGAAACAGAGAAATTTAGATTAAGAAAGAGAGAATTAGAGAAAAAAAATTACACAAAAAAATTGGGGTAAGTTCTGAGTTTGAAAATTACTTATTTATAACGATAAAGAACTATCCGTTGGCGCTAGAGTCAATACCGAGCGATATTCATGGAAGCGCTGGCGATAAAGATTTTATCGCTGGCGATATTGTCAATAACGTTCGTTAGAAACTCTGTCGCTCAGTGGTTTTCCCATAGTGGCGCAATTCGTTTTCCATGCCACCTGGTGTACCAAGCAACATTTTTTTGGCATGTGCATAGGAATATGCCTTAAATGGGTGTTTGAATGAAGAAGCCTATGTTGCTCAACCTATAGGTTTTAAAATTCCAGAATATCTCGACCATGTCTTTAATCTCAAGAAGGCATTGTATGGATTAAAACAAGCACCTCGAGCATTGTATGGAATCCTATAGGAGCAGATAAGACTATGTTTACCAAATGGAGTGGGGAAAATGTCCTTATTGCTCAAATATATGTGGATGACATATTTTATGGATCTACTTTTGACAAACTTTCTAAAGAGTTTCAAACCTATCTTGGCAAGGAATTTGAGGTGAGCAATGTTGGTGAACTAAGATTCTTTTTGGGTCTACAAATTCAACAACATAAGGATGGAATCTACATTTCTCAAGAAAAGTATGCAAAAGAACTTTTAAAAGATTTGGTCTTGAGAAAAGTACTCCCAAACTAACTCCTGGTGTTGATGTTGATCAAAAACTATACAAATCTATTATTGGAAGTCTTCTATATCTAACATTAACAAGACCATATATCGCCTTTAACGTTGGTTGTTGTGCTAGCTAGATTTCAAGCTAAGCCAAAAGAATCTCATATTGCATCTGCTAAAAGGATCATAAGATATGTACAACATATTATCGACTATGGTCTCTCTTATACGTTTGATTCTAACATATATCTCACAGCATATTCTGATGCAGATTGGGCAGGCTGTGTAAAACATAGGAAATGTACATCAGGAGGATTATATTATGTAGGACTAAACCTTGTTGCTTGGCATAGCAAGAAACAAAACTCACAATCTCTATCGACGTGCGAAGCGGAATACATTAATTGCTACAAGTTCGTGTCGTACTCAACTTTTATGGATGAAATAAATGCTTATTGATTATGGAATCGATACTAGAACAATGAAAATCTTTTGTGATAACTCAAGTGCGATTCAAATTACTGAGAATCTTGTTGAGCACTCAAGAAATAAGCACGTTGACATAAGATACCACTTCATTAGAGATCTCTATGAAAATTGTATTGTCAACATAGAGTTTGTGCCGTCAGAACAACAATTGGCTGATATTCTCACCAAACCTCTAGACACGCAACGTTTCAACACTTACCGAAGTGTATTGGTGTTGTTTTGGTTCAGTAAATCAAGTTCTAATCATTCCCTGAATTTATTCATATCTTTTGGGCAATAAAACTTGAGTTCCAGTTAAGAAATTATTTTCATCTTATTAAATCCTTCTTTTTTATAAAGCAAGTTCACTCATGTTCTTTTATTGGGAATGACATCAAATGCGGGAGAGTTCTTAAATGAACTTGTGCTTAATTGTTATATCTCTGTGGGGAGTGTGGTTGTGGATTTTAAAGGGGATGCTTGTATCTTAAATCTCCTAGATGAGCACTAAGTATTTTCATACTATGTGATATCATCTAAATAAAGTTGATATGAGGAGTTGCATTTTAACTATGTTATAAAATGTAGTATCTCTAACTTCCTTAAAACTTGACATATCTTTTTGTTGTATGCATTAGGATCTCACGATTTTCGTACCTTTGCCAATTTTATTGACAAAAAGGAGAGAATTATTTAGTAGTGTCGTACTACATGCATATGGTTTACAGATCATTATGTAAGGGGGAGTGAATCAATAATGTATAGGTTTCACCTATTATGCAAAAGATGTAAGTAGTTATTAAGGGGGAGAAACATGTCACCATAGTATATTACTTCAGAGTTGGGATACAATTGAACTTTGGAGAAGATAATAATATTATGTTTCTGTATAAAGACCATTGAGAATATTTGTTTTCAATGTTATTATCGCTACCGGATCTTCAACAACAACGATCCTGAGTTGAATACATTCATAATCATTGCAACTTGAAATTAGGAAGATTTCAAGGAGTTGAAGAAACCAAGGAAATCAAGCATGATGGATTCAAGGAGTTTTCAAAGCTTTATTTTTGTTATCCATATGTATTGATAGTTTTTCCACTAAAATTGACAAAGGGAGACATTTTTAGAGCATTCCTCGGTAAAACTCATAAGTGTTGCTATCTCAAGCTTGTTGTCAAATTTAGTTGTCAAAACTATATCTTGATTTCTAGTCTACAATTAGTTAAGTCTCGGACTAGGATAAAAATATAGTTGAGAAACAGTGGATCACGACAGTCATCAATGCGTTCTACCATTTGAAGGCGAAGATCAACCGAAGCTTTTGTAGAACTTCATCAACAAAAGGTACGTAAAGACTGAACCACCTATTTCTCAAGTTATATTCACTTTTCTATCATTGAGACGATGTCGCATAACTAATCAGACTATCATGCATATACAAGAATTTCGAGTCGAGCACTAATTATCAAGTTAAGGGACTTATCAAAATATAATGACTAAGCTTAATGAACATTTATTCATAGTTGATGAATTTCGGTTAAGGACAATTCATTGTTCTGAATCAAAATCATGATTCAAGTTTTATCATTCGAAAATAGCCTGGAACAGTGATATGTGTGATTGATGTTATTCGGGAGTCTTTCGAATCGATTTAGAGAGAAATATAGTGTTATCAGTCTTACAAACTGGGAAAACTGTTATAAGTTTGAAACTATATTACATGTACTCGTACAAGAACTACTGAAAGCCGACTGACATTAAGATGCCAAGAAAAAATGATGTTCATATAGCCAAAAATAATTTATTTTCTAAAATTCGATTCTTCAAATATCAAAATCACCGTCCATACTATCCGAACAAAGGATTATATGTGGTGGTGACCTTAACCAAAGTTTACCTGTGGG
This sequence comes from Papaver armeniacum, assembly GCA_023531295.1. Classification (NCBI taxonomy): domain Eukaryota; kingdom Viridiplantae; phylum Streptophyta; class Magnoliopsida; order Ranunculales; family Papaveraceae; genus Papaver; species Papaver armeniacum. Next base: position 82,632 of record JAJJWW010007695.1, on the reverse strand, counting down.
TGTCTCTGGGCATCTTGATTGTGGGTTGACTGTTCACAATCTGGATCTTGCTGCCTGTAAAACCTTGATTGAAGCTCACTCCTTGTATACACATAATCTATGATCAACCACGTTTAAAGAGGTAGACACGTGCGCTACATCAGCATTAGGGGCATCAAGACAATGATGCCACGTCGTAACACTAAAAAGACAGGTACCGCCATCTTCTGCCACATATCCATCATCATGCATATCCAACGATGACAGATCGGAAGCACTCGATGATAAGGTCGCCGCGAGGCACCTTGTAAAGTCTTAAAAGATTACTTTTACCATCCCAAGGAAGATCCAAGATCAAAGGCAGGGATAAATCTCACTGACGAGGATGTGATAAGGGCATCCGACAGCTGTCTGACGCGTGCGGACTACCCAACCACCCGCATTAAATGATACGAGCATAGGATACGTGTCAACTATCGTATGGAGGAGAGAAAGGCAACCCAGCGTTACAATATGATACCGTTGGAGCCATCGGCATATCATGAAGACATCATCGGGACCGGCACAGAGTCCAAGACGATAAGGATACAGCTGTCCCTAGAAGAAGGCCCCACACTCAAGCCCTATAAATATCCGGCTTGATGAAGAGAGGGGGGGTCGACCAATTTTAGAGAGGGAGAGAGATAGTTCAGGAGAGAGAAATTGTAAGATTAAGTATGAGTTTTATTTCCCTCCTAGCTTCGTTCCCTACTCAAAGTCATTCGACTACCTTTGTAACTTCTTATAATATATAGTGAAACACTAAACCCCGTGGACGTAGGCTTTAGCGCCGAACCACGTAAATCATCGTCTCATTTATGTTTTGCAATTATGAATTTCGCAATTTAACGTTATGCGCCACTTAAATCATCACAGAAATCTCCATGATGTGAAACGAGGATGAGCCCGAAGGCTCCGAGTTTCTTTTTCCATTACTTTATGATTATTCTATGCATGTCTCCATCTCTTCGTCAGTTTTACCATCGTTATTTCTGTGTTCACACTCCTTGTGCACAAATTGTTGCCTAAAATCAACAAAAAAAGAACACGACCAGCATCATTAACTAAAAAATTACCAGAACACCGTCATCGAATTCATTGTTTGTTTTGTGCGTGAACTGCTATCTATCTATACTGATTGACTTGCTACTTGAGAAGGGGTGACTGAACTTGGCATGACACATTTATCGATCTTTGTTCTATTATGATCAGAATCAAAGGGATGAACAAGTTAATAGTTTTCCCTGTCAGATGAAAAATCAGCTTTGAAAGTATGTTTCTAGGCAAGGACAAGGAAAATGAACGCTTTCAATAGGGGTGCACATGGGTGGGTATGGGCGGGTATAATCTCAAACCAACCTCGCACCCACAGTCGCGTTTTTTTTCATAACCAACCCCGACCCACAAACAATGCAGGCGGGTTTTGTTACCCACTGGTGCGGGTAGGGCGGGTTTGGGTTTAAACCCGCAATAATTAGATATAATCCAAAAATTAGATATACCGATCGGAGGATGAGGAGTTCGCTATAATCAACAGACCACATTGAAATTTTCAAGATTACAATCCATGGAGTCCGCTTTAATATATTTCATGACGCTGCAAACTAATTATAGTGATAGCAAATCGAATACGCTTCGTTTTATTTTTGATGGTAAAGAAATCTCTCAACGTTAAGAAGGCCAGCTCTTAAATTGGCACCTATGTGGATATGTTCACACACAAGACACCAACAACCATTGAAAACGTGAAGTCTCTCGAGAAAGGGACAAAAGAGGTGGTCTATGGAGCGAGCCGAACTTCTCAAGGCTAGTGAAGGATTAGTCAGTAATCAACGGTGTATATTGAGCGGGTTTTTCCGCGGGTATGGGCGGGTATGACCTAAAACCAACCTCGCACCCACGACAGCGGGTTTTTTTTTTCTTAACCAACCCCGCACCCACAACTGCGGGTATGGACAAAAAACCCACGGGTTTAGCGGTACGGGCGGGTATGGGTATCGTGGGTGGGTCTTGTGCAGCCCTAGTTTTCAATCACTGCAAGGTATTTATCGTACATATCATGATCAGTCTAGTCTAGCAATGTTGAGCCCGAGATCATATAACCACATGGGTGACGGGTGGTTGCTTGTTTGAATTTTTTGGTGATATGAACGTACACTACATGGAGAACACCAACTAGGATTAGGGCTGCACACGGTTCGGTTCGGTGCGGTTATAGGTAAAACTGTTCACCTAACCGTGTTCGGTGCGGTTATCACAATTAAAACCGTAGCCGAACTTTTTAGTATTCGGTTCGGTTTTTAACCGCACCGATACAATTCGGTTACGGTTCGGTTCGGTTTTCACCTATACCCTGCACCTGTACATAAATACACTCTAAAATTCTGAATTTCTTAATAAACTGATACTACATTCCATACTCAAGTCTTGACAAGATAACCATAGTCTACAGATTAAAAACAAAGTTGAAGTTCACAAATAAGTTAACCAAAGTCCAATGAAACCAAAGTTAAAAATATTAACCAAAGTCTAAAGATTAACCAAAGTCTGATGAAACCAAAGTTAAAAAGCAAGTAGCATGAAATAAAAAGACTGCAGTCATCCATTTGATCTTTATTTCTCAAGTAGCAGACCAGTAAAAGACTGCAATCCATCCATCTCTCAAGCCTATCATCCCCTTAATCTTCATCCTTCCCCAAAATGTCTGCAACAAGAATGCAAAGAAGAAAAACAACAAATAAGATAAGAGAAACTAACAAATAAGAAGAAAAACAACAAGAATGCAAAGAAGAATACAAACACTTGGCTAAATATGAATTATGATTGCTGCTGTTGTTGTTACATTAGGTGGGTACTATGACAAAGGTATAGAAACTAACAGATAAAAGAAGATAACATTCATTCAAATTTCAAGTCAAACGAGAAGAGATTCCATTACCATCTTCAATGTTGGAATTGTCATCGGGTATATAGTCACATAAGAAATCAAGAGAGATGGGTTTCTGCAACCAGCTTTGCGTACAGAGAAGTGCTTCAACTGTCCTGGCAGATAGCGAGCTTCTCCATGGAGTAAGAATGAGCTTTCCGGTACTGAATGCAGATTCTGAAGCAACAGAGGACACTGGTATTGCCAAAATATCCTTTGCCATAAGTGATAGTACCTTATACTTGGTAATATTAGCCTGCCACCATGCCAGAATATCAAACTCCCTGGTAGATGCTTCACAGTCATCAAGCAAATACCTTTCAAGCTCTGACTTTGGATGAGTACTGTGAACATTCATTCTTCGCCTTTTCTTCCTAGACTCAAGTATGTCCTCAATGTTCTCTTCTTGCACACAAACAACCATGTCATCAACACCAGCAGCAGATGTTGAGCCAGTACCTAAGACATGAGAATAATCAATAGTAAGTAATGATGATAAAAAGCAGATAAGCAATATAAGTAATGAACTAATGATGATCAACAATAAGTAATGATGTCACCTTCCTCTGCATTGGCATTTGAATACATGTTGTTGTACTCATCATAAAGCTTTCCCATATCTTGTTTCACGGCTTTCAAAACAGTCGTAACCCTAAAATCATCTTGCTCATACAAACATTCAAGATCAAATTTCAAACCAGATTCTTTCTCTCGAGGATCAAGCAACTTAGCAAAATACAGAACAGAGTTCATATCTTCATAATCCCCCCAATATGTGTTGTACTTTTTAAACATTATTTCTGCCATCCTAGAAATATGAGGATCTCGGTTTCCTATAGCTCTAAGACGAACCAATTGTTCATGTATCAATGCCAACTGCCATTCATGTGTAGTAACCTGAATTGAAGCTGAGAACTTAACAGTAACATCAAAGAAGATTTTTAAACACTTAACAATACACCTAGCATATGACCAGTCTGCAGCATATGGAGCATGATGAAGAGGTTTGTTCTTCTTCTTCTTAGTATTCTTCTTTTTAGATACATCTCCTTCACATTCAGATTCACTAGATGAACTAAGATAATAATCTTCATTATCAATTACAACAGTATCATCATCAGTATTAGGCAAAGCTTCAAATTCAGATTCTTTGAAAATATACTTATCTCGAAAGCTCCTATCTTCTCTTTCTAACCTCTTAAAGACCTTTTCATAAGGAATGGCAGCTTCAAGCATCAGATACGTAGCATTCCATCTGGTCTTCACATCAAGGAAAACCATCTTCTTACAATCAATCTTCTCGAGAGCAGCACATTCTTTGAATTTGGCCAACCTAGAGGGAGAACCGGTAACAAACTTGATAACTGATCTGATCCTGCCTATCGACTTGTGATACAACAACACAACATCTTTGACAACAAGCGCAAGAACATGCGCATCACACCTGACCTGGTAAGAATGAAACAAGGAAATATCATCAAAAAATCAGAGTGCAAGCACAAAGAATAAAAGCATGAAAGAATCAGTTACAAATATAAAGAGTGGACTAGAATCAATATTTTTTACCTAGTGCTATAAAGAACTCATGGCTATGCAAGATTATATGCTATCAACCTAAAGAATTGTTTTTATATTGAATCAGTTTCAAGTGTCAAAATGAATAGAGCTAAGAAAAGTAATTATACCTGCATGTATTGAGATCTCACTATTGCTCCCGTCCACAGTATTTGCACTGACATTGTCCAAAGTCACACCAAAAAGATCTTCTAGCCCCAATCCAAAGAAACATTTCTCAAGCATTTTCCCAATCTCCACTCCAAGTATGACCCTTGATCAAGCAAAACAGAATGATCCTCTTTTGAAGCTTCCAATGGATATCAATGAAGTGCACTCGTCACACACATATAATTGAATTTGTTTGGAGAAGTCCTTGTATCAGTTGTCAGGGAGACTCTTTGTTTACTTTCCTTGAAGTATTTCTTCAACTTCTCTTTCTCATCTTTGTAGATGATTAAAAGATCTCTGTAAATTGTCTTCCTGCTTGGCACCTTGAATCTAGGTTCCAGCTGTTCACTATATATTCTAAACCCTTCTCCTTGTACAATTCTAAATGGTAGTTCATCTATGATGACAAACTCAGTCAATCTTCTTCTACACGTATCCTTGTCATAACTTACAAGAACTGGCAGTGATGACTGTCTGTGTTTTGGTGGTGGAAACATCAAAGTCTTTTGACCCTTCAGCTTCTTGTTGGGATTCTCTGGACATGTGCCTAAATGTGTCTTCATGCTGGAAGTGCCATTTCCTCTACTATGTGCTTGCAATTTCTTCTTACAATGCTTACACTGTGCTTGTTCTTCACTGAGCCTTACAAAGTCATTCCAAACTTTTGATCTTGTTTTCCCCTTCTTCTTTGGTTCAACTTCAGGTGCAGGGTCCTGTGTAGGCTGTTGTATAGCTTATGTTTCTTGTTGTGTAGCATCAACTTGAGGTGTTATAGATAGTGTCACATCAGTAGACCCAGCTGCAGGGGATGGAGAGGGAGATGTACTTGCCATCTTGCAGCTTGATAATGAAACTGAACTTGATCCAAACATTACCCTGCCAAATGCCAAAGGTAAACAAGTTAGTTCTTACACATACACAAGCAAAATCCAAACTAGTCATTCAATTTCAGGCACATACACAAGCAAAATCCAAACTGCTCTTTCAATTTCAGAGTAAACATGACTAATTCAAGTGCCTAACATTCACAATGCTCAACCATATCAACATTCAACACCCATTAAAAATTTAAAACCTTTTTTCAAAACATTTTACATCATTCAACATTCAACCATATCAGTACTCAACCATATCAAGTCACAGATCATAAATCACTTCATTTTACATCAACAAACCTTTTTCAAAACATTTTACATCAACAAACCCTAAGTTCAAAACCTCAATCAAACAGAACAAGTCAAAATGAAGATTGAAGTAGTTAGTAGTTACCTGTAATCAGACTCCTTCCTTCCCTTAACTTAAACTGAATGATAATAGCTTTCAGACTCCTTCCTTGAGTTCCTCCCCTTAACTCAACCAAGACCTAAAATAAAAAACCCATGACTGTAATCAGAAAAATAAGATTTGATAAAAGAAATTGATTGATAAACACAAAACAACAAGCAAACCATTCGACAAAAGAAACCCTAAGTCCTAACAGAAGAATAATTAAAAAAAAAACCCTAGAAATTGAAAAACAAACAAATCAATCGAAACGGAAATAGAACAGGAGATCTATTTACTTACTAAATACATCCATAGAGGTGGTGGTGCTCTTGATGGAGGTGGTTTAAAAGATCAGGGTGGTGGTTCTACTGTTAATTGTGGAATAGGCGACTGAGGTGAAGAGTGAGAGGAAGAGAAACAAAGAAGAAAATAGGCTGAAGAGATTAGGGTTTCAAATATATATGGTGTAGGCTTTAATATAGACGGCTAGGATTAATCAGGATAAAAACTAATCGACGGTCCCTATTAATCGGTTGTTCGGTGCGGTTAATGTGCGGTTATGGGTAAAACCGTTCACCGAACCGTAGATCTAACGGTTATTAAAATGAAAACCATGACCGACCGTTGGATCATCGGTTCGGTGCGATTAGTACGGTTTCGGTGCGGTTTGCGGTTTCGGTGTGGTTAGGGTGCAGCCCTAACTAGGATTTCTACGGTGCCAAGTCTTTTTCACAATCTCCATCCAAATTCTTGTACTCCCATGTTGACTGGTGCTTATTTAACTTAAATATGTGTACTCGGGACCGTAAACCTTTTAAACATCAGAACAGGCAAGAGTTGTATGGCATTATATTCCCAAAACAGAACATAGTTGTTAGTCACATCAGGCTTTACACGTATTCTCGTCTACTATCCGCTACTAACCTAGCTGGGAGCGAGGGAGTTATAAATGGATTTCGGAAAAAGCTAATGGTAAACCAAATTTCATTGTCCAATTGTGGACCAATGAAATCCAACCATCCAACAAAATTTTGCAGGCCCCACTAACACCTTAAAACCCCACCCCTATCAAATCTTGTGGTGGAGGAGAGTAGATCAAATTGGTCTACCTCTAATGGCAGAGCCTAGGAAGGACAAGGACATCACTGCCACAAATCAAGGATAAGGACGTACATCTCATTATTTAATTTTATCTACGGTCAAGATTTAACAACTAGTTTAATAGAAAATATTTGGACTCTCTAAAGCTGATTTATGTCAATTTGATTTGACTAGACGGACTCCTACTCCTGTACCTTTTTTTTGATGGTAATGTAGATTACTGCAGGGAAAGCTAATCTGCAGATTCAGTCTCTTTTGGAACAAACTCATTGAGAGTAGTCCTTCCGATGGCTGAATCCGTATGATAAGCATCCACTGAAAAAGATACAGGAGTTAAACTGATATTACATAGTTCTAAAGCTTTGACAGTGTCATAAGCTACTGTTGGAATTAAAAACAGTGGTGCTTCATAAAAACTTAAAGTAGTAATAGCTTCTTTTCTTCCTTTTTTAGCTAAAAGATCTGCTGCCTTGTTTCCTCTTCTGTTAACCAGCTGAAAACCTCCAAAGGAAACTAGTTGGGTTGCTTTCTTTTTAACCTCTTCTAAGATAGCTTTGCTTTGCCAACTGATTGTTGTATCTTGTCCTAATAGATAGTTAATTGTTGCTTTGTTATCTCCCTCGATTACCAGATTTTGCAATTCTTCTGCAATGGCCCATTCTGTTGTGTGCAGTAGAGCTAGAGCTTCTGCTTCTTCAGCTGATGAAGTTCTGCACTTAGCCATTCCTGCTCCTTTGAAAGTACCTGTCCAATTGCGTAAAATAAAACCAATACCTGCATCAGTTTTAGAGGATAACCAGGAAGCATCACAATTAATTTTCAGAGATCTGGTAATTGGGAATTTCCAAGTATCTTTAGTATCATTTATTGTTCTATCTTGAGCACTTGTTATGTTTTGTGTCACTGGATGCCAATATTCATAGTGTTTTGATATTACTAAAGCTAACTGATCAGGTGTTGTTTTTTTATTTTCAAACACCCTAAGGCACCTTTCTTTCCAGATAAACCAGCACTTGGTTGCTGCTAGGGCCATTGAGATTGAATTAACTTCATCTGTTAGCCAATCATTATAGATATCTAAGAAGGAGATGTTATTAGAGCTTTGGTTAGGAAAAACTCCCTGTACTGGAACTGGTTGTAGGTTCCATATCGCTTTTGCATAATCACAGTCGAAGAAAAGATGAAAAGTTGATTCTTCTTTCAGTTGGCAGAAAACGCAATTTTGTTTAATACCCAACATCAGTCTTGTAGGCAGAGCATCTTGAAGACATTTCCATATGAATAGCTTGATTCTTTGTGAAGTATCCATTGCCCATAGTCCCCTCCAGAACTTTTTTGTTTGTGCAGAAGTAACAGAAGACTGGTCTTGCAATTTTGCATATAAGGATCTCACCGTAAATTCCCCATTCCTAGTGAGAGTCCACCTAATTTTGTCTCTTTTCAGAGATCCATTATGTGAAGTAAATAGTCTGATGTTTGTTATTTCATCTACTAAGGGTTTTTCAAAGATAGAGTTAAGAAGGTTTGTGTTCCACTTTTTTGTTTCAGAGTTGATTAACTCTGATACAAGTGTTATATTGGAGTTTGTTTTGAGAACAAATTTTGGTAGAATATCTTCTCTTGAAGGTAACCACCTGTCTTCCCAAATGTTGATTGAGTTTTCCATCCCCCTACTTCCCAGATACTATGCTTTTTTATGTGTTCAATTCCTTGAAGAATGCAGTTCCATATCCATGAAGAGTTTGATTTCTTTTTAGACAGTAGTGCCCCATTTTTTTTTGAAATATTTTCCTTTAAGCATTTGAGCCCACAGATCATCTGGTCTGCTCACTAATCTCCATGCTATTCTACTTATCATGGCTTGGTTCATCTTGTTAGCTTCTTTGAATCCTAACCCTCCTTGTTCTATGGGTTTACATAAGAAATCAAAGGATTTGATGTAGACTCCTTTTGAGTTGGTGTTTTTTCCCCCACCAGAAATCTCTCTGGATGTCATTGATTCTTTTTTTTTATTTTTTTGGCAGAACAAAGCAGCTCATTGAAAAGATTGGCATACTGGATAAGATGGATTTGTTCAAAACAATTTTACTGGGTTGAGACAAAAATTTTCCCAGCCAGCTTTTGATCCTTTGTTCCATTTCTCTATGATTCCATCAAAAGTTTTTAGTTTTGATCTATCTATGAACAAAGGAACCCCTAGATGAGTATCTCTAATGTTTATTTTTTTTATTTTCATCAACCTACAAATTATCCCTTGATGTTTATTATGGACTGTTTTGCTGAAAAACAAACCAGACTTGGAGAATTTATACATCATTTGCCACTTTGCTTCCGTGGTCTGATTGACTTCTAATGATGCATGGGCTTTATTACACGGCAATAATGTTGTCTCACGGGATTAATTTAACGGTAAGTGATAATGCACTTCACCCATAATATTCAGAAAGGTACGGTGCTTTCCTGTGAATGAAAACTTGAAAAAGCCATGACATTGTACAATAATGAATCTTTTGCAAATCATGGTTATTTATGTGAAACCAACCAACATTTTATCTGAAATGACATTGTGGACAAATAAATTTTACCAATGGCATACATCTTACATGTAAAGTTGTTAAAGACTGCACATTGGCAGTTGCTGCCTTGGTGATGTGTTTGGACTCCGTGTCTCCTAAACATTTCAACCAACGTAATATTGGTTAAACTAGTAATCAGTGACGGAGCCATAATTTTTCTCAAATGGAGGTAAATTAGTATAATAAAAGTTCCACCATACCAGCGGCCGAAGGCGATTCGATCTTTTTTACATTTTAGTTGATTTTGTATCATTTTTTAAGTAAAGATCAAGTTATAAATTACTTTAATTAAACTGAAGATAGTAATTTACATTATTTTTTATATTTATCTCATGTATTTGATGCATTTTGTTTTATTATTTTGCTCCCATTAAGTATAATTTTAATTATATCAAACGTTTTTTCCCCCACAGGACATGTAATTTACCAAAAATGTAGGCCTAACTTAGTATAAAAAAACCTGGCACTTTTAGGGGCGACCCCGAAAGAATTAGGGGCGACACTAAAAGACAAAAAAGGTCACCCAAACGTAAATCTAAGCTACCCCTTATCTTCGATTTTTCGAAATGGCCAATATGCCCTTATATAATGGGTAGCCAACACCATAATCGGTAGGTAAACATACAATCGGTAGGTTAAAATGAAACTATACCTACCGATTATTGTGTAGATACTTCCTAATAATCCCTTTTATAATCGGTAGCTTATCCAACTCGTAAGACTCCCGATTATAAGGAGCCCCATATTCAGCCTTGGCCAAATTCCATAGGTTTTGAGGGGTGCAGAGCCAACCATAACCACTTGGCTTGAGCTGTGGATGTAGCCATAATCGGAATCCTAATAGGTTACATAAACTACCGATTATAAGTTGCCCCAAAATGAGTTTTTTCTAAAATCCTTCACGTAATGAATTTTGAAATCTACCATAATCGGTAGGGTATATAATTATATAACCCACCGATTATAACGAGCCCCAGATCCAACCTTTGCCATATTGCATAGGTTTTGAGTGTACACAGCCAAATTTTAACCACTTGGTTTGCGTTTTGGATGCATCCATAATCGGGAGTTAAATATATTACCAAACCATCCGATTATGGGTTGCCCCAAAATGAGTTTTTTCTAAAATCATTCATGTGATGAATTTTGAAAGCTACCATAATCGGTAGAGTTAACAACTTAAAAACCTACCGATTATAAGGAGCCCCAGATCGAACCCTTGCCAAATTCCATAGGTTTTGAGTGTACAGAGCCAGGCATAACCATGTGGTTCGTGATTTGGATGCAGCCATAATCGGAGTTCAATATATTACTGACCCTCCGATTATGGTGTTGTTTGGTTACAGAAACCATAGTTGTTTTTTAGTATAATAATCGGACATTAACGAAACCACAAACCTCCGATTACAAATATTCGGAAGTCAATGTGCTCAATTACTTTCCGATTATGGTGTTGTTTGGTTACTGAGAGAACAATTTTTTTTTTACATATAACAAATCGGAAGGAACATTACAAATGAACCTACCGATTATTTTTATTCGGAAGTGAAGGTGCACATTTACCTTCCGATTGTGGTGTTGTTTGGATACGGAAAGACGGTTTTCTTTACACATGATAATCGGAGAGAAAAGTATATTAGCAATCCTCCGATTCTGACCAAATATTTTGCACAATCCCCAGAATCGGTAGGTTAATAACGTATAACCCTACCGATTCTGACTAAAAATTGGAACATCCCCAGAATCGGTAGGTTAATATATAAACTTATCTTCCGATTGTGTTCCAAAATTCAACACTTTCATGTCTCTTCATGTGATTCGCTTGCGAGTCATCGTTAAATGCATAAAATGTGTAAAATAACTATTCTTAATCCATAAACATAACGAAACAACTAATATTCCGACACAAACTTTGAAAACGACATAATCCGACATAATCCAACATAAACAAAGTTATCCATAAAGTTAACGAAAAACATCGAGAGTTTACAACATCGAAAGTTTATTTGTTCCTTTTTGCTTTGATTTTGCGACCTTTACCACCTCTACGACTTGGACCAGCATCATCATTGGTTTCATCAACTTGAGTGCTCGATGACGCCCGAGTTCTTTTGTTCACCTTGGTTGTAGGTTTGTTTTGCAATTTTTCCCCGAACTGAGATGCATACTCCTCATTGTCAACGTTATCAATCAACTTTGGTGATTTTTTATCTTCTCAATTGAAACAGGCTCTCCGGCCTTTATACAATCAGTGCACCATTTCGACAAACGCTTGAACCTGTTCAGCTGTTTTAAAACGTAACATACCATCAAACGGTTATTAATCTATTTTGACCCATAATATTAAACTAAATTAACAAAACAATACGTACCAATCTATCAAAACCCGCAGGCTTCTCTTTGAGGATACTCTTGTACGAAACTGGCTTTGCTTTAAGATCACGGATTACACGAACATGAGAAACATTGCGGTACCAATCCATGTAGTTGGGAGCATTTTCAAAACCTTGGTTGGCTGCCCTTCCTTGGTTGATCAAGTAATGCGCCCTTCTATCCCAATGGAATTGACAAGGATGGTGAACCCTTGTGAACCACCGTGATAGAATCTTTATCGACTCAAGAGTGCTCCAGAACCAAAGTGAAATTGCCATGGATTTCCTCCTTTGGTATACCTTGTACAAAACCGTGTTGTCGCATCACCCTTGAGGCATTGTACATCACATATCCCGTGGGGTGCCACAACGTTCCAAAATAAAGTGCCAAATCGGACCGACCCGCGATATGTCCAAAGAGCTCGGTCTTCCTTGTATGGATCAAAGCATACGTCTTGGGCATTAAGTGAGTCCAAAATCTCCCTCAAACGAATCAACCGATGCTCCTTCGTCCTAGAATGGTTGTCATCGAAGACGTACTTTCTTCCTATAGGGTCACCTTTCTCCCACGCCGTGTTTTCAATGGCCAATCCCAAGATAGGGAAGTGGACGTAGATCCAAGTCTATAATGTCATTTTTGCAAGTATTAGGAAATTGATTCTTCAATAGTATAAAAAAATAAAAAAATAACCAAGTATGTGGAGTTAATAAACAATACCCGTGAAAGGACTCACGTTCCCGGCCACTTGGCTAATTCCAACCCTCGGCGCCTTTCTCAACTCTTCCATCAACCACGCATGGCATGCCGTGCCCCAAGAGTACTCATGCACTTTATCGAGAGGATCCGAAGTTGTAAAAGGTTGGCGTCGACTTGATTGCCAATCGGTATTGGGGAAAATGACACATCCCAATACACATAGGAGATATGCGGTGGCCGCGTGGTTGACTTGCTCGTCCGTTAAAGTTCCTTTCTCTTCTTTTTCCTTGGTGCCCTTGAACATATCCATCGAGTACCCATGTTGAACTGTCTAGTTCTATACTTCATGCATCTTTTGAACTCGATTGTTGATGTTTCTTCATCCCAACCCAAACACTTCTTAGTCAGATCATAAAGATTCCTCCATTCCAACTGCTTAGTGAACTCGGCCCTAACACCCTTGCCATGGACGGGGAGTTTAAGAATCTGCTCAACATCATCTGGGGTTATCGTCATCTCCCCAAACGGCATATGGAAGGTGTCGGTCTCAGGATAAAGTCTCTCCAGTGATATAGCCACCCTGGTCATGTTCCAACATTGAGTTCTCCGCAAATTGGCCAACCCTGAATTCGCAATAATGGTCTTGAACCTTTCACATTCATCCTCCAAAGGCCAATCTAGCATTTTTGTTGGTGCGGCGGTCGCTTTGAGTAAACGAACCGCATCGGAATGATACTATTAAACACATGACAAGTTAAAAAATAAAATTAGAATAACCTAAAACTACAACCCTTAAAAGTATTACGGAGAAAAACATAATAAGTTAATAAAATGGATACGATCATTACCTCGCTTTCATATATTTCTACGGCCCAGGATTCTTTGTATCCAAATAACAATTGTCCTCCATCCTCCGTGCAGCCCAAGGATTACACCTTCGGAATATCCTTCACCTTCGCCATCTCTCGACAAGGTGTTTCGCTTTCTTTCGAGGAGGATTTTTCTTTTCGGCTTGTCCTACTTCTTCTACTTGTTCAATTTCTGGTTGTGATGGTGGAGCACTTGGTTGAACACCTACTTGGATTGGTTGTGATAGAGAGGCACTTGGTTGAACACCTTCTTGGATTGGTTGTGATTGAGAGGCACTTGGTTGAACACCTTCTTGGATTGGTTGTGATTGAGAGGCACTTGGTTGAACACCTGATTGAACCGGTTCTGATTGAGGGGCACTAGGTTGAACAGCTTCTTGGCTTGCTTGTTGAGTTCCAACTTGACCACTTGAAGCGGCGTTAGCAGTCCTAGCTCTCCTTGCACTAGCTGTCAGGTTCTGACGCCTATCCTTCCTTGCACTAGCCGAGACAATTACATCTTGGATGTTTTTACCTCGCCTATCCCTAAACAAAAAAAAAAAAGTACAACAGGTTATGAAACTAAATATTCGGTTGGTTGATTTAACAAATTCCCTTCGATTATTCTCAATCGTAAGTATCAGTTCACCTAAAGCTACCGAATACGTATAATCGGAAACAAAATAAAATTTTTGGTGTTCGAATATGTTTATCTACACACAATAATCGGAATCTAAAATCCAACATAACCCTCCGAATACAAATAGTCGAAAGGCATAAAAAAGTCCACCTACCGAATGCCACACAATCGGAAGCCTCACAAAACTAATGTCTACCGAATATGCGTCTCTTTGTGTCCAGAAACAAATCAAGTTGTTAGCCTAAACAATCGGAAAGATATTACAGAATATATCACCCGATTATTGCGTCTCTAATACTTATTCTTCCCTAGTATATTCGGAAGGCAAAATCACAATTATCTTCCGATTATGATCGATTTAGGCCTCTCGTAATGAAAAAGTTATATAATCGGTAGGATACCTAAATTTTTACCACCCGAATATGACAAATTTTCTCGTGAAATGAAGAGTTCGACCACAATCGGAAGTTTATAACAATACGTAACCTACCGATTCTGGGTAATAACCGAAAACCCTAAAAAAAATAAACATGGATTCGTCCAATTGAAGCAATATAAACCAAATTAATGGTAGAATCTTACCTAATCGGCGCCATTTGAAGTTGCCTGAGAGTTTGGCTATCAGTATCGCCTACTTCATCTTCTTCGTGTTCTTCGGGTTCGTGAGTTAAAACCTCTTTATTACGGGCATGCAATCCAATATTCGGATCCTCACCGCGCACTATGTTTTTGGTTCGAGCTTTCTTACGTTCCGTTTCTTTCATCTTTATAGAGAATAATCGACGATGATTCGATTCGACGATGAACGATGTATAGCGAGGAGAGGGGGAGAGTTTTCCTCTCTGCAATCGGAAGGAAAGAGGAGAAGAGGAGTTGAAGTTGAAGTTGAAAAGAAAATGAAATGAATTTGAATTTAGGTCGACTTTGGTTTTATCTCATCAAACGGTTATTAATCGGTAGGTAATACCACCTAATTATCTACCGATTGTTGAGTAGCCCAAAATCGGTAGAGTGGGTTACTTATAACCCACCGATTATTGGAAGCCCCAAATTGAGCATTGGCCAAATTCCCTAGGTTTTGAGGGGTGCAGAGCCGACCATAACCATGTGGTTCGTGATTTGGATGTAGCCATAATCGTAAGCCAAATAGGTTACCCAACCTCCCGATTATAGGTTGCCCCAAAATGAGTTTTTTCTAAAATCCTTCATTGTAGGAAATTTGAAATCTACCATAATCGGTAGTCTACTCAACTTAATAAACTACCGATTGTAAGGAGCCCCAGATCGAACCCTTGCCAAAATCCATAGGTTAAGAGGGTACAAGGCCAGGCCTAACCATGTGGTTCGTGATTTGGATGTAGCCATAATCGTACGGAAGATAGGTTCCAAAACCTACCGATTATAGGTTGCCCCTAAATGAGTTTTTTCTAAAATCCTTATTTCCACACCATTCCTAAAATCGAACCAAAGTATTTGAAGTCACTCATTTTATTGAATCGAAAAAACATACATGTAGTTGAAATAAAAAATAGAAGTAAAACACATAAAATTGTTCAATACATTCGCCCTAGGGATTCTCTACGAGTTTAATTATATTGGGCGAATTGCCATTCAACTTCCTCCAAGAGAGTGTAGCAGTCCTCGTGCAGAAACTCATGACCGTACCTTAATTCGTATTGGCTCCGACCCAAAGTATACTAGGAAAACGATTATTTAAATAAGTTAGCGTTGTTGAATAATCATAACCAAATAAATAATTTTTGATGAACGGCCTATTGATTCACAAACTTACTCTACTCATGCGGTCTTCGTTTGGCATACGTCCTTACGAGCTTTCAATTCGTTTCTCGAAAAAAGACGCATTCATTGTATAAATAAGCGTACCTTTCCCTTATCTGCGTTAGTGTCCTCCTTGAACGATTTCCGTTTAGTGCTTTGAAAACCTTAAACACACGTTTCTACCAAGCATTGGTGTTTTGATCATGCCCAAAGTAAGGCCCTCTCGGTTGGGTCTTCGTTACTGGTCACCCATTGCGCTTCCTCAACGGAGTGCTTTATGAGAGTGGTGTGTGCTCTGACAATAGCAACATCTTCTAGATTATTGAACGGAGTT
This sequence comes from Papaver armeniacum, assembly GCA_023531295.1. NCBI lineage: Eukaryota > Viridiplantae > Streptophyta > Magnoliopsida > Ranunculales > Papaveraceae > Papaver > Papaver armeniacum. Next base: position 66,350 of record JAJJWW010007695.1, on the reverse strand, counting down.
GGAGCCATTTTTAGTGTTCCAAAGTGATGGGTAACTGATTTAGGAAGATTGAAAGTGATGGGTGAATAAGTTTGGTAGAGATAGGTCTCTATTTATAGCAAAAAGTACCCAACGGCTAGTTTTTTTAAAAAAAAAACAGTTACTTCAAAATAATCGGAGGTTTGTCAATATGTATTATCTACCGATTGTGTTTGGTTTTCGAGGCACGGCTAGTTTATTTTGAACGAACTAGCCGTTGGAGTATAATCGGTAGTTAGATCAACAATTAAAACTTCGATTTTCATAAATATTTTGAAATTCATAACAATATCACCTACATTTTTTTGCGGTAGTTGGAGTATAATCGGTAGCTAATAACCTACCGATTATACGGTTGCCCAAATTTTGTTTTTGCGAAATGTCATTTTTTTCGAATTTGGGAACTAGAAGAATCGGTAGTTAATAAGACTTCCGATTATAAAGTTGCCCCAAATTTCTTCCTTGACGAAATCACCAATTTTGGGAATTTAGGATCTACTATAATCGGTAGTCTCGTGAGGTTATTTCCCTTCCGATTGTTATAGAAGCCGATGCGTGTTTGGCACAAAATCGATAATAATCGGTAGTATAACATAGTTACTAAGCTTCCGATTTCGTTATAATAATCGGGAACAAAATAGCTTCCGATTGTGTAAGGGCATTAACGTATTCTCCGCGTTTTTGGACATCCCTTAACGGTGTATATGGGTTGGGAATAAAAAAGTCGCCCCTAATTCTTCTGGAGTCGCCCCTAAAAGTGCCAGGTAAAAAAACTCAGAAACAAAGAAATGGCTATTAACTTGCTTGTATGGTAGTCCATATCCTGCAATTAGAAATATAGCTTGGGACTTCATCACAAAAAGTTCAGAACATGTAGATATGAATTCATTACCTTGTATTCTTTTAGGAGATATGAAGATGATTTTTGATCAAAATGAGAAACTAGGTGGTCTTCCTTTTAAGAAATATGATTGTGCATACTATCAAAACATATTACATGGTGCATGCTTATGATCCAAACTTCATAGGATATGAATTTACATGGAATAATCATAGGAAAGATGAGGCTAATATTCAAGAAAGGTTAGATAGGGCAGTTGCAAATACTGATTGGAATTTGCAATTTCCAAAAGTTGAAGTTACGCATCTAGTGACAGAGGGGTCTGACCATAGCCCTGTTGCTTTAACTCTAGACAACAATTATGTAAACTTTGAGGTCACTTTGTGCCAAACTATAAAAGATTCATGGAACCATGTAATTAGAGATAATCATGTTGTTTCCCTAGTTTCTAACTTACAATCTTTAGGTAACAATTTAAACTATTGGAAAAAGAATATCTTTGGCCTTCCCTCTAAACACATAAAGAGGATTCTGTCACAAATAGATAAACTTAATATATCCAATCATGTATATAAAAAAGAAGAGAAAATCCATGAAAAATTAGTTCAATTAGAAAAGCTTTATGATACCCAAGAAGCAATAGTAAAGCAGCAGTCAAGGGATAACATTGTACAACTAGGTGAGAAAAACACAAAATATTTTCATACTAAAAATTTAAAAAAGAGGAAATGGAACACCATAGAATGTCTGGAAAATAATAATAATGAAATAACCTGAAATGAAAACAGTCTTATCAGATTATTATATTACTCTCTTCTTTGAGAATTCTGACCCTCAACCTCCTGACCCAATCCTCTCCTAACATATTCAACCAAGTATATCCCAAGAGGAAAATGTATCTCTCAACCTTGTACCTTCTCTAGAGGAAATCCTAAAAGTGCTAAAGAATTTAAAACCAAATAAATCGCCAGGACCAGATGGGTTCCCTCCTAGCTTTTTTAAACAGAACTGGTATACTGTAGGGGAACATGTATTTTATTCTATTCAACACTTCTTTAGAACAAGTGAACTACACCCTGATATAAATAGAACTTTCATTTTACTTATACCCAAAATTAGACACCCAAAGGACCCTAGCCAATTTAGGCCTATTGGATTATGCAACACAGTCTACAAGATTATATCTAATAGAATCAAACCACATCTAGATTCTATAATCTCACCTTTCCAAGTTACTAGCAAAACCTAATGCTCTTTGGGTTTCTCAACTCAAACCTAAATATTTTAGGAAAACCTCGGCATTTGGAGTTAAAATTCCTTCCACGAGCTATTGGATTTGGAAATGTATTTATAAAGGAATAAAGTTAGTTGAACAAAATAGTATTTCGGAAGTTGGAAATGGACATAGCATCAATATATCAGAGGATAACCGGGTACCTAATTTAGTTGGAAACCAGAGTCAGTTTAGGAATGTAATTAATTCTCACTTAACACTTGTGGTGGACCTTATTGATCAATCACTAAAAAGTGGAATGAATCTTTAATTCATTTTAGATTCCCAAATCCTGTAGCAGGGCAAATTAACGGGATTAAAATAACTCTAGGAAGGAATTTAGAGGCAAAAGCATATAAACTTAGATGGCTCGTAACAGCATCACAGTTAAATCCATGTACTCAAAATTAAACGAAAGAACAATTAAGTCTGTCTGACTCTTTTTGGAAAGGCCTTTGGGATTTAGATTTGTCTCAAAAAATAAATTTTTTTACATGGAAATGCCTTTAGAATGTAGTTTCTACAAAGCTCAAGTTATCCAGATTTATGAAAGATGTCTCACCTAAGTGTACTTTTGGCTGTGAGGAAAAAGAATCTATAAAACACATATGCAAAATCTGTCTGGGCTACTGATCCATATCTAGTTGAGTTAAACTTTAGTATCTCAACCACATTCTTAAACTTTAGTATCTCAACCACATTCTTAGATATCTGTAAGGATTGGATAGAAAAGACCAACCCAGTCCTGCCTATAGAAATTATAATGACAAAAATCTGCTTTATATGGAAAGAAAGATGTAACAAAACTTTCGAAAAGAAGCAACAATCTTACTCTCAACTAGCATTAGAAGTAGACACTTGAACTTTTGGCATAAAGAGAAATATAACAACAAGGGCAATCTTCCTGGAATTATAACAACTTGGAAGTCCCCCATGAGACTCCTAGTAAAATTAACTTAGATGTAGCTTGGGTTTCATAACTGGTACCAGCAGGTTTTTCCTTAGTTCTCAGATCTGATACAGGTAAATTTGAACAAGGAAGAGCATGACCAATCTCAGCATCATCTCCGGAAGAAGCAGAAGCACTAGGACTTCTACTGGCAGCTAAATGGACAAGAGAATGCAGATTTTCAAATTTCAGTGTTGAAGGAGATTGTAAGAACCTTTTTGATTACTTAAATGACTTACCTTCCCAGATAACTTGGCAGAACCAAACTATTATGGAGGAAGTAAAACAGGAAATCGGCTTTTGTTCAAACTTTTTGGGTTTTGTTTTTGTTCCAAGTCAATAAACAATGTGGTTGATGTTCTGGCTAAGGAAGCTAAAACTTTTAGAATTGTTCTTAATTAGGTTAATATCCCCCATATTGTTCGAGCATTAGAAGTAGATAATCCCAACATTCAATATCTCTACTCATTTTTGACGTTAAGGTTGCTAATTCCCCAAGTTAGCTCATCTAATTTACAGAAAAAAAGGGATAATTTGCGTTACCTCCCCTGGCGAAGATCATAATTAGCTTTATCTCCCCTACAAAAATTAAATTAGTGAAACCTCCCCTCGTTACATTTTCCGTCCAAAACTGGTTATCCCAATCGAAAAACCAGTTTTTACACGTGGACTTTGACTTTCCCACGTGTAAAAACTGGTAGGGGAGGTAACGCTAATTATGATCTTGGCCCGGGGAGGTATTCTGTGAAAGTCAAAGTCCATGTGTACAAAGCTGTTGACTGGGATAACCAGCTTTGGACGGAAAATGTAACGAGGGGAGGTTTCACTAATATTATTTCTGTAGGGGAGGTAATGCTAATTATGATCTGGGCCAGGGGAGGTAACGCAAATTAACCAAAAAAAAAATAAAAATAAAAATAGAAAACATTCTCACAAATTATTTTGGTGATACGGCATAATTTTTTGGTAGTAATTTTTATATATGGGGCCAAAGATAATATCCCCCTCGAGTCCTTGACCCACCTCTAGTTTTCCCGGCCATTAAGAAAGCAGCTCCATAGGCGCCTAGAAGTTCTCAGAAGTCTAAAGACTCTAAACTTTTCCTTGTTACACGTTTCCCGAAAATTTCATTTCCCTTGTTCTCCACATAATTTTTTTAGGGGTTTATTTCCTCTTTTCCCTCTCTTTCTTGCTCTCTCTCTCGTTGAAATCATGGTTTGAGATTGTAAATAGTAGTAGCAGTAGAAGAAGTGAGTGGAACTGAGAATGGTATCAACTTCTGGAACTATACTAAAGAAACTGATCAACCTTCTTCTTCCTCTGTAAAAGATTTGATAGAACATGTGTTTTCCTTGAGTATTTAAGATATACTCAGTGATGATCTCTACAAACACAAGGTAATCTCTCTCTTTCTCTCTTTCTCAGTCACTCATTTTATCAAATAGCTTTCAAGTTTACTGAATAAATTTGCCCTATATTAAATCGATTATGTTTGATTTAAGTGCTTAAATTGAGCATATTAGCTCCAATTTTAGTGACCACTATTAGTTTATGTTCACTATGCTGTGCAGGATAGGCCGTGTAAGAGGTCTTAGTTAAGAAATAAGAAACCTAATAATCACTATGATATTATGAATGTCCTGGGAAAGTATGCCTAATTAGAACATTTTATCCCCAATTTAGTGATCAATATGGCTATTTTCCCGAGATATTATGGAAGTTTTACAGTTGGGGCTGCATAGACCACCTCTACGAAGGCCCATTTCCGCCATGGGGACAGTGGTGGTGGTGGTGGTCTATGCAGGACCAAATGTTATGGAAGTTTTACAGTATGAACTGTAAACCTTGGTGGCAATTATATGGATCTGCTACGGACTAAGTACTTGTGAGCATATAAATCATCAAGCCTTTAAGGTTGGCCGAATTCTCAGTTTCTTTTACCTGAATTGATTAGATTGGTCCACTATTGGCTGTTATCACTTCCAATTTTATGATCTATCTCATATTTATGCATTTTAATGATATTTTGTGTTAATTAGTATCTTCTGATTGCTGGGTTTAGCTAAGGCGTGGTATTAATACGTGGATTTTTTTTTTTTATCTGGATTAGTTGAAGTTTCTACGTCCTGTTTAAAATTAGAAATTGTTTATGCTTTTTTTAAGGTAGAAACAATACCAAAGCGTTTAGAATCCGTACAACATTATCTTGGCTCTTAGACTATGTCGTTGCTGGAAGAAACTTGTATGGAGAGATGTTCACAAATGGAGTTTATGTCAGGTGTACGACATGCTGAAGTAATCTCAGCAGAGGAGTCGAAACTGCATGGAGGGTCATTCTTGTATTTCATCAAGGTCGAGTGTTGGAGAAACCGGTACGGGGTATATGGCAAAGAACCATACAGTCCAAAACCTTCGGATCTGTTTATTTTGGGTGATGGTGTACTTGAAGTTGCTCCGGACTTGCAGCGGTTTGGAAGCAGTTGGTCTTTCGCTTCAATTGTAGAAGATGTATGGAAGAGTCTGATTTTGTAGGGCACGAAGAGAGACTTACGTGCTTTCAGGTTAAGACCTCAAATCCCATAAAGATAGAGACAAAAGAGGGCGGGAGGAAATCACTTTTCGTGGTGTTTCTGGTAAACTTGCAATGGACACTAGAGCATGGACGGCGTTGCATATGTTTTGAAACTTGAATATTATCATGGAGTTTTGTGTTCCAATTCCATGGTAAGATATATCTACCCTTGTGTGATTTAAAATTTTTAAGCTGCATTACTTGGTGTACATTCTCAACCCTTTAAACAGTTTTTGTAATTCGAACAATAAATGATGCAATTGTGCGATTTGGCTTCACTTTTAACCTCAGGCATTGCTTTTCAAATTTAGGCGTTGTTTTTTGCCTTAGTTATGGTTTCTCTTTCTTTTATACTACATAGATAAGATATGGGAAACAAGATATTACTAAGATTATTTAACGCTGGCTTTATGGTAATGGAGGTAAAGGAAAATTGTGGTCTTTATTCTGCACAAGTTGACAGGATTTGGGCCGGAAAAGCTGATTCACAATTATTACTTGTTCGAGCAGTGGTGTTGGGTACTATATCTGCAGTGCAATGTAACCACAGGTCTTCTGTGAAGCTTGTGGATCCACCTGGGACAGGAAAAACCAAAACCATCAGTATATTCTACAATGAGTTTATATTGGATTCAAAAAGTGATGGCATGGGATGCAAAAGACTTGGATAAATCTCGTATCTCAGACATCTGTCATTTGAACCAGAACTTTCGTACTCATGCAGGTGCTCTCTACTTGTCACACATAGTGTAATTGAACATCTGCAATATTCTTCCCACACCACGTTGACAATTTAAGTCCAGAAACAGATAGTTTAGGTGATTACATGGATTATACCTATTTGCACAAATACCTCGCCACTTCCAATGTCGATCTATAGGGTAAAGAAGCTATGCTGTTGAAGCCGTGGGCTTTAGGGCAACCAAGTTTGCATGCTGAACAAGTAGGTATGAATAAAAATGATGAAATCGGATAGTCTTATTTATGGAGAAGCACCAATTTTTGGCTTGAATCTGCAAATGATGATGCAATTGTTACTATTTTTTGCAAAAGTGGTGAAATGCTGGTAGGAGTATGAGTGGATTAAGTGCAGAATGATTCATTTTGGTGCGTGATGATTCTGTGAGGAAGGACATTGCTGAACATATAGGAAAACAAGTTCTTGTTCTGACTATATCGGAATGCAAGGGCTTAGAATTTCAGGTATACGATAGTGGCTTAGGCTATTCCTTCCAGTATTCTAAGATAAGCTCCATTAGAATTTATCTTAGTATTATTTATTCTGTTTCACGAGTATATACCACAGTGTATGATTCAGCCTGACATTGCATTTGTTATTTATGTAGGATGTTTTTCTCTACAACTTCTTTGGAACGCCACCTTTAAAGAGTCAATGGAAAGTTGTTTATGGATATATGAAGGAACGAAATCTTCTCGACTACAATGATGCGAAATTCCCAAAGTTTAGCAAGGCGAAACACCAAATTCTCTGCTCTGAACTGTAGCAATTGTATGTTGCTGTCACTCGTACTAGGCAGAGACAGTGGATTTCTAAGAATGTGGATGATTTTTCAAGTCTATGTTCGATTACTGGAAGAAGTTATCTCTCGTTCAAGTGAGAGAACTTGATGAATCGCTTGTAAAGGCAATGCAGGTTACAAGCAGCAGAGAGGAATGGAGTTTGCGCTGTATCAAGGTTGAATTTTGAACTTTAACCTCTTATACACATTCATGACTGTGCGGCGAAGTTTAATTTAGCTAGATTTTCAAACTTTATCCTTCCTAACATTTTTGCTACAAAGAATGTGTTAACCAGTACTGAAACATCTTTGTTTTATGTAGTTACATGTGCGACACGGCATGCACTATACCGCCAAATGTACATCTGTTGGGTGTTTAGTTGAAAAAATAATTAGATATTGATTTGTTTATAGATGGGAACCACACGAGTATGTCCTATTTTTTTCATATAATCAGTTGCATGGTGAATGACAACGTTTTCCCCATCTTCCTTGCATTCATGTTAGTAACTTATCACCTATTATGCTCCGAAGATACCATTTTTACATGCTTAGTTTTCATGCAGTTACTGGATGAAGGTAATTTTGAGATGGCAACAATGTGCTTCGAAGGAGCTGGTGATTCGTTCTAGGAGAAAGTTGCTAAAGCTTCTGGCATTCACATGCTTGGATCTAATACTGAATTAGCTCGCGTTGCTCTTGTAGAGGCAGCTGAGATATATGAATCAATTGGCAAGGCTGATTTTGCTGCCAAATGTTTATGGAGTTAAAGGATTTAAAAAGAGCAGGTATGGACTATTTTACTGTTGTACTATACAGTATTTTCTTTTTTAGATATTACCTCTTCTTTTTTTGCGCTTAGTGATCACATTTCTAGAAATATGGTTCGTTTGAACGCGTATACTTTTTGATCAGTTGCTTTTTAAGATGAGTAATAGGTGGTTCTTTCATGTAGAATGGGGTTAATCAAATTTCTCTTTAGCGTGGTTATGCAACTTATCTTCTGTAAGTTTCTCTTTGAGGTGGTTATTAAACTTATATATATTGGAATGTCATTTAATTAGATTTAGAACAACCAATCCGAGCTTGGGCGCACCACCAGTAATAAATAAGAAACCGAACCCACCTGTTTATCAACTGGGGTTTTGGCCGGGTAGAAGAATAAACCGATAATACATCTCTCATTCTCTTTTAGTCTTTGTACACCTTCTGTAAAGGGACTTATAATCATGAGTCCTGGGAAATCTAAGTGCAATGTTGAGTTAGATATGGGAGTATGGGACCAGCTCTCCAACCACCAGTACTGCCAGAAACCCAAAAGAAGTTGCAAATAAAGCTCTCCAACCACCAGTATTTTCAGAATCCAAAAAAAAAGTTGCAAATAAACTTACAATGTTTTCTTATTGACAATCTCGGTACTCTTTCTACCAATTTATTCTCTTTTGTTAGGTTAAATATAGAAGTCTAAATTATCTAATTGCCTAGATTAGTTTGGATAAAGTTTTAAAGGATGGGTCATACTGTTTTGTCAAATGATGATCATGACAAAGAGAAAAACAAAGTTAGATTCTTGTGGTGCCTTTTCTTTTTGCCTGAATCTGGTGGTAGAATTGTGTCATTTTCGCTAATGTATTGGTAGATATCAAAATCATGGTTTATCTTTTTTTGTTTATTTAGTTACCAGCCTCTTTTAATGATTGATATTTTGTCGAAACAAGATTTTGAACCAGCTGCTAAATTGTGATATCTTGGGATTGATTATGGCTAATTTGTTATCAAAGAAATCTTGATCCCTGATTAACTCAAAACTTTTTGCTTTTGTTTTTCTTAAAAAGATTTACTATTTTATCTACCGATTTAGTTTGGAATACCATCATTACTTGTTCCACTAATTTCTCCAAGGGTGCTCACAATAAGAAGAGTAGTTATGCTACAAGACCTGATTGCCCATTAAGGATTATTAACCACGAACGGTCCACCTGATATTTGTTAACTCTTTTAACCATATCCAATGTAAGTGTGGTTGACAACAATATCACAAGACTCTTTGCTCCTTTCCGTTTTGCTATTTGTTAACCAAGTTTAGTGTCATTAAGTAATTTTTATCTACCTCAATCGACGTAATCAAGTAGTCATGTGGATGGTAATCATTTCCTCCAAATTAATTAAACAAAATAATATGCTGACGCTTACGTGTGTCACTGTCCACTAAGAATGCAGGTTCTGGAAACATATAAACGTACATTTGATTATATTCTGAAAACCAAAAAGAAACAGTTTATAGTGGTGGAGCAGTCACTATAATTAGTGGGGAAGCTTGAAAAACCGCCTTTGCTTCTGCATTTCCACTTTGACATTCTTTGTCTCTGATTTCTTCTTTCAATAATATTCTGACTTCTTTCTTTCTTTCACCTCTGCAAGTCCACATTCCCTTGTCTCTCTTGTAAATTTGTTGATATTTCAGTCCATACCCACAGTTTTCCTTTTGACAGACTACCCACCAACAACTATACATGGATAATCATGATATATGAGAAATTCCAGTGATCGATCGGTTTTGTATATACATTCAAATTAACAGGTCCTTTGGGTTTCTAAATCCTATTGGGTACCGGTTTATCTTACTTTTTCAAGAAAACCACCAATTCAGCTTGTTTCTTCAGTAAGTAGTTGCATCCTAAACTGTGGGTATTGAAGACAATTCAGTAAGTAGAAAGATAAAGAAAATTGAAGACAATGCAAGTTCCATGGAAGCTGGTTTCATTCACCATTTCTGCAAATATTCTTATTCTTCTTTTACTTATTCCATTTGTGCACTCATCTTATGATCCGTTGGAACTTATTAAAGATAGAATTCTCAATAGCGATAAACAAAGTATTGAAAAGGTATGTTGTCGTTTCTGTTTGTTTCATGTGTTTTACACCATGCATGCAAGTTCGATCATAATTAACTATAGCTTTTGCAGAATTAGTGTATATCAACCGAATTAACTGTCTTTTCATTTTCGTTCTTAATTTGATTGTTACATATGTTTGCAGATGAGTCCTAAACTTTCATTTGAAATAACAGTCCATGGAGTTCTACTGTGGGTGTCAATGGGTTTCTTAATGCCTGTTGGGTTACTCATTATTAGAATGTCTAATACAGAAATTTGCGGGAGAAGACTCAAACTTCTCTTCTATCTTCATGTCACTTTACAGGTAACACATATGAACCTGAAAAATTCTTTCTCTATTTTCTGTTCATATTTTCTCACCATCACTTGTTCACTTTATAGATATATCCACAAATTTTAGTGTAAAAGAAGAAGATATATAATGGAGTTCATAAAAATAATTTCACTTTTATGCTGGTTAAGAAATATCATTCAGATTTAGAATATTATCGAGAATTAGGTAATTCACTTTTAATGATGACAAAAAATAAAATTAGCAATTTGTAGTCATAAAACTAATGGATGGCCCTTTTGATCTTTCATTATTTTTAGTTACTTTATTAGAAAGGAGGCCTAAACTTTTGTTTATCATAAGATACTATCAACATTTTCACACCCCTTCATGACTCATGAGTAGACTGTAGACATGCCCATGTAGAATAATTATCATACCATAGTTCATTTTGGTTCAAGTTTCTCCAAAGTGGACATTGTCAATCCAATTTGACTGCTTACACGAATCTTTAGGTGACAATATCGGGTTTGATCATACTTTTTAGTGACTTAATTAATGTTGCCACCACCAGTTAATCCTCATATTCTTCACTTTTCCGTTTACTAAAATGAGTACTCTTCTTCAATTTAACAGATACTTTCAGTTCTACTTGTGACTGTTGCAGCAGTTATGTCTATAAAAAACTTTGAAAACGTCTTCAACAACCAACATAGGAGAATCGGGGTTGCTCTGTACGCATTTATATGGGTTCAAGCCTTTATTGGCTTTCGCAGACCTCACAAGTACGTAAATCTTGAATGATGGAAACGTTTTTATCAAGATTTTACATTGTGTTAATGAATCAATCTCCTAGCATATATTCTTTTTTGGTAATATGTTTTTCTTACAGTGTTTTACATTCCTACCAAAAAAAGCAAAATCCGAAATGTAAAACATCACCATGTACCACTACTTTGAAGATTAGTTGGTTGAAACTAAAATTGGTAGATTAAATTGGCATACATATAGAGACGCATGCATGTTTCGTAATATATGTTCCTACTAAGGACAAAGTTCTTGTTTTCATTTGTTTCACAACAGAGGAATTAGAGGAAGGAGCAAGTGGTTTTTCGTACATTGGGGACTTGGAACAGGAATAACCGTGCTAGGAGTCATCAATGTATATACAGGATTACAAGCTTATCATGAGAAGACTTCAAGAAGTATAAGCTTATGGTCTACACTTTTTACCATTGAAGTTTGTTTGATAACTTTTCTCTACTTGTTCCAAGATAAGTGGAATTACATTCAAAAGCAAGGAGTGGCACCGAGGGCTGAACCAGTCTTACCTACAATTGAAGAAAATATCACAAGAGAAGAACCAACAATAAGAGCTAAAAACACATTGTTGATGATTATGAACAAATAACGTGCATTGGATAAAATTTGTCTGACCTGAATCTTTTCATTAGAAAAGAAATTTCAGCTAGAGTTTTCGTTAAGTTATCAATTAAGTTAATTTGAGGGTTTAAATTTCTTGGATGTATAAGTGAAAATGTTTGAAGTAGCTACCTAGTTTTAGAAGGATGTTTAGACTGGATTTTTTTAGTAATTTTACTGCCAGACGGTTCAGGATTACATTGTTACATGAGTAATTTTGTTGTTTCTACAAATTTTATATATCAAAGAGGTAAAATTTTAGGATGTGCTTTAAGACTATACTCTCCACAATCTTGGAATTGGAACAGAAAAATTAAGGGAATTGCTTCAAATAACAGTTGAGCATCAGTACTACTAGTACTTGCTACCCAGCTTCCAATATTGGTACTCACTACTCAGTCTCCTTAAGGATTGTTAATGGGTAATCCTATATGTTTCCCAGCTTTTTCAGCCCATATGATTCGAGGGGCAAGATTTTTTACGGCTTATGTGCCGGCTGTAGCGCCTATTGTCAAGGCCAACAATGCAATCGAACAGGAAATTTATATGATATTTTCAAGGCCACATAGGAAATTTTAGAATGTTTCCACCAATACTTGCACTACTAATGTGAGAAAATTACATTTGGTATAGGTAATTGCTCTTACGATGAAGATGATGCGGAAAGTTGTATTACAATTGAATGTAATACTACTTATGACTTCCTTCATCGGGTTAGCTAATTGCAACTTGGAGATGACAGTGCACACATCGGAAACGGAATTTCGGTTTTTAATGTCATGTACAAGTTTCCTAATCGTTGTTCATATTCCTAGCGTTCAATCTTATGGGAGCACACAGTGCGATCCCACCGAAAATCTAGCGAACTAGAAGCCGCGTACACTTTGCTAAGGTACTCTACGATACACCGTAGCAGAGTCACTTTATTTTCCCACGTGAAACTTTGTTTGACCGACTTTGAGAGTTTGAGGAGAAAGAAAGAAACAATGGAGGCATCACTGCGAGAGCTATCCAGGACAAGGAGGTGAACATCCCGTTACTCGGTTATCCATAAAGTTCAGATTTGACATTTAAAATAAAAAAAAAACACTAGAGCTCATTTATGTTCATTGACTTGAAGTAGACCTCGTAGGCTCGTACTCCTACATACCTGTAGTCCTCTCAAAAGTCCTATACCTCATCTGATGAATTTCCCAATGAAAGATCTAAGACATTTCTTTGTGTCGAAGGCTTGAAGCAGTAATTGAAGTTTTCTAGATTGCAAGATCGTTTGCCCGATCACTGAAATGTGGTGGGAGTGGCATATTTGTTCTTACATCAATCTATATTACACATGTGTACCCATCCATAATCCCAGGCCTAGATCCCAGTTAAGCTGGGAGAAGTTTTCAAGACACGTTTGCCGATGAAAAATTGAAGACAACTTAACTCTTTCGAATAACAACATCCCAAGGCCTAGTTTTGGTTCACCTATGACTACTTGGTGCAGCAGACCTATAGTCCTAGACCTCATTTGAGGTATTTTATGGGTCCCAAGGGTTTTATTGGGCGGCATGTTTGCTCGAGAAAGAAACCGTGCATTATTTTGGAGTGTTTAGAAAAGTCGAAAATGCGTTTTCGGAGAAAAGTGGCATCTTGGTAGGGTGTTTTTAATAAGCAAACTTTGATAGCCATCTTGTGTTTTCACAATTTTTGTAGCCATCTTCTTGTACCATATAGTTTGGTATATGGGCCCAAGCTCTTCAGCCCAATAATTTTATTCAAGATAAGCATAGGGCTTTTGGGAAAAAAATATGGAAGGATCTTTGTCAGCAATTATCCTTCTACATCAGAATACTAGGTAGAACCTGGAAGCTACTGATCATCAAAAAAAGGAGGAATCAGTTATTAAGAAGACCAGGTATAGCTCAAAGTTACCGATCCCTAGAAAAAGGAGGAATCGGTTAAAGACCAGGTATACATTCAAACCCTAGAAGTTATAAATCTCTAGAAAAAGGTGGAAACTTGTAGATCCTAAAAAAGAGAAATTGGTCTTGACCAGGATGAACCTGGAAAACATTTGGTCTAGATACACAGTCAAGATGCATCTAGATATAAACTTAACTGGATACAATTCCTCCATAATCTATAAATAGAAGTGGAATTCCAACTGGAAAGGTACATATTTCTAATCCTTCTCTCTCTTACACATTGAGACATCAGAGTGTCTTTTGCAGGTACCTCCAACTTTCACCTACCAACAATTATTGAAGATAAGGAGTTGGTTCAATAATTAGTTGAATTTCTTCATCTACTAGTAGTGTATCACGAAGAATACTGTTGAGTCATCTAACGACTGAAATCTCATCTTCATATACGAATCTCGAGGATTGTTGCAGAAACATTTTTGCTACAACATCTTTTGGCGCACACCATGGGGCAGAGAAGGAATCATCAAACAAATCAAGATCCAAAGCTACATCACAAGCAAGTCGGAGTGATGAAACATTTGTGCAGATGCAAGAGTACGAAGAATTCGAAAAAATGTTGATTACCAACTCCGAGAAGAAGTTGAAACTTCACCAACAACGAAGATATCGGGACGTCCTTATGCAAGAACTTATACCCACGGGATAAGTAATAAAAATTGCGGGGTATGTATTGCAACCCCTCTTTTAAGTGAAAGTGTTAATCTGAACGAAATATATTTAGATCAGCATCAAAAGAACATGTTAAAATCGCGTCCAAACTCCCTTGATAATAGAGGCTTTCATTTGGCCTTGCGTATTATGCAAGTAGAGAGGACCAGAGTAACACCCGAAAATCTGGGTCTGCTCGAAATATTGCAACAGTTAGAGAAGGGAAATAGTCAAACAGACTACTAGAGACCTTAGTGGATAAAGACTGCAAATGGGTAGTACCTCATACTCTGAAAGTATCGTTCCACGTCGGCATGCACGACTTTCACATGAGGGTTGGAGGAAACAACATGTGCGGAGTGGTAACGATAAGAGACAAAGTTCGTATGAAAGGCAAGACATTGAAGCAGATAATATCGCAAGGGAAGATCGACGACCGAATGATTACGATAACCATCACATCGTCGAGGAATCAGAATGACAACCAGGACCTACCCAAAGGCAAAACAACAGACACGAGCGGGAGGAATACCTCGGCGAGCAGAAGCGAAATAAGTACTTCGACGAACGGAAGCGAAAGGAGTATTACGTCAAAAATCAACGCTCAAACAAGCACAAACTAGAGAAAGCAAAAGCAACACAAAACAAAAATTATTGTTCCTCTATATCGCCTGCAAATAGGAGCCAATTACCTCGGATGGCTTGCATGGGAATAATCTCGATGTTCTCTGCCAGGGATGCAATCTTTTTGTTACGCATAAAAAAAATCAAAAAAAAATCAAAAAAAAATCAAGACACGCATGCATCACACACGCGTGAGGATGGCGGTTGTCAATAATGACACGCCTAGCGACATGAACATCAACTATCGACGTCAGTTGCAATACAATTAACATATTCATGCTCTCTAAACCTAGCATCACAAATATTCATCGCTCAAGTTGTATACTTGTACGAAATTAACGAAAAGCATCACTAACGTATCACTAGGCTAATTTTCGCGTTACTTGGTCGCCCCGTAACCGAGCTTTCCTAGACGCGCCCTTGGTCAATCAACACGATGACTTCCCCAACGATGCAACTCATGGACCCAATATTCCTCGTTGATCCAACTAGTGGTCCATCTCGCAATCCAACCAACGATCTGCTCTTTTGGATCATTCCAAGTTCAAACTTGCACGAGTTTAAAACAATTTTACTTACACACCATTGTAAATTTTACTCACAATAGTCGAACAACTGGGGGCGTCTGGGGAAGCATTGTACCACATGACGGAAGTTATATTAAGCGAGCTGAATCAAAATGAAGCCCAAAACTTGGAACTCTGGCAAATTTGATAAATAGTTGACAATTGACTTCGGGATGCATATTTCCGATGTTTGACCCATTCCTGCCTCATAAGTTAAGCCTAAACGATTTTTTAATTTGCTTACATTATTCCCATTTCCTAGTGATACAACAAATGCACAATTCACATACAAATGCACAATTCATAAACAAATGCATGATCCACACACTTTGATACTAGCTAGAGTCGTTTAGCAATAACACTCGCATAGCTAATATCAGACACAAACTTCGGGCATACTAGCCAGAGCAGTTAAACAATAACTCTCGCATAGCTAGCACTGATCATAACTTGGCTTAGATTAGAGGAAATATTTCAAAAAATATTCCTTTCATGGTCTTAGTCAATACTTGCGCAAATTTGCGAGCAAGCTAAACCGATTTAGCGCAGGTTCAAGAATAACAAGGACCTTGTTCCATGGGCAATGGAACCCCATCTCAGGACAGTGAGAACCAAACCAACTTGGCTTTGATTAGAGGAAATATTTAAAAAAATATTCCTTGCACGGTCTTAGTCAATATTTGTGCAAATTTGCAAGCAAGCTAAACCTAAACCGGTTAGCGCAGGCTCAAGAATATCAAGGACCTTGTTTCATGGCATTGGAACCCCATTCTCCAGGCAATGAGAGTTCATTATACGAGGAAAAGAAATATGTTTTAATAAAGTTTTGCTGGTCGATCTGGAGCTAGAGCTAAAGAGAAAAATAATAACGAATATAAAATCACACATATATATATATATATAAGCTTTATCGAAGCTGAAACGAACAAAAGTTATTTTACGAAGAAGCTTTTATTGCGCAACTAGAAAAAATTTACACAAGGAAGCTTTGTTAGAGAAGCAGTTAAAGCGGGGGAGAAAAAAAATGCATGAAGAAACTTTGTTGGAGCGAGAGCAAAAATTAAATAAAAATAAAAATATGTATACTTGCAAAAAGAAGCTTTACTGGAGCGGCAGCGAAAGGAGATTGTGAACTATCTTTGATGGAGTCAAAATTATTATATGCATGAAGAAGCTTTCTTGGAGCTGAAACGAGGAGGCGAAAAAAAGAGAGGTAACAAATCATTTGCACGAAGAAGCATACTTGGAGTTGGAGCAAAAGAGGAAAAATAAAATAAAAAATATTTGCATGAAGAGTCTTTGTTTGACATAGATGAAAGAGCGAGGAGAAGAAAAAAAATAATAAAATAATTGCAAGGGCGGACAGTGTAAAAATAAATAAAAATACAGAATGCGGAAAAAAGAAAAGAAAGAAAACAATAGTTATATAAAATGAAAATCTCAAAGGAATGAGTTTCATATTTTACCTTATGCTCCTTTAGTTAGGTATGAGATATAGTGAAGTATCATTCGAAGAACATCACTTATCAAGCTCTCAATGCATGAGTAGTTGTGATATTTTACAACCATATAAAGATGTAGATCACGATTCGACATCATCATCATTATTGGAACATCGATTGGAGTATATTTATACAACATCATACAAATCTAAGCACAATGGTCTATACTCCAAAGAAGAAATACGCCAGTTTTTTCCGAACTGTGAAGTTATACAACAACTATAGTACGAGCAGAAAGTATTTCGTCGTGCTGGAATCTATGGCCTCAAATCACAAGTGAAGACTTAAGTCTTGCACTCATCGTAAGCAAAAAATCTCACCAAGTTTTGCGCCAGTGCAACCACGAACTCTTGTCTAAAAAATGAGATACATTATCCAAGAGATGTGCCAACATTTATAGCAGTCAGTGCAATAGCTACCATAGCGGAAAAAAAAGAAAGAAAATAAGTTGTTGTGCTGCAAGCAAGAGGACATGTTAAAGCACCAAACACATATATAACTTGAAACTCGTGATATTATCATCAAGCATCGTTCATATTCGACTACGGAAAACTCTTATCTGGCGAACAACGCACGGTGGTCATCCAAAGGCTACTTCAGTCACATGGAAGAGATATAAGGCTGGTCTTAGGGAGGGAAGTAGATGAAGAGAGAGAGAGAGATCATAGAATTCTAGGGTTTGAAGAATAATTACTCTGAGAGGTTATAAAAAATATGATCCTAGCTTAGATAAATAGAGGACCTATTAATAGCTGAATTCTCTAATCTCGGGTCGGTGAAGATAAGGATTGCTTTCCGTGCCGTGTTGATTTATTCTCCCGTCTCTCCAGGAATGGAGATAAACTAGGTTGAGTTTATATCATTATTCCACCGCCTTTACTCTATTCTGCGGTGAGAAATAAGTCGGGTATTTCTAACACGTGCCGTAGACCGCCAGACCAAAACCCTAATTGATATCCCCCCATTTGTGTGACGCTGAGTCAGCCTTTGTGATGATATGTTGAGAGAAAAATATTCTCTTTAGCCGAGTTGGCCAAGATAGATACATATTCTCTGATCTGTAAGAATGACTAGGATGAGTCACGTGAAAAGGCATGAGATGCCTCAGAATTCCTATGGAGAGTATGAAAAGGAGACTCTATTCCAATATGAGTCTCATGCCTATCATGGGGAATATTCAGCCTTGTCTGAGATTTCCCGAGAGATTTGAATCTCTCCAAGAGTTTGCGGAAAGATGTCAATCCCTCCGAGATTTTGAGGAGAGATGTGAATCTCTCAGAGATTTTACAGAGAGATTTGAATCTCTCCGATATTTTGAGAAGGGATGTGAATCTCTCCGAGATTTTGCAGAGAGAATTGAATTTTGAAGAGAGATTTGAGTCTCTCCGAGATTTTGCAGAGAGATTTGAATCTCTCCGAGATTTTGCAGAGAGATGTGAATTTCTCCGAGATTTTAAGGACGGATCAAAATCTCTACGAAGATTTTCTTAACGGATCAGAATCTCTCTGTGGTCAGCTGGGACTCGTCCTGAAGAGAGAGAAAAGGCTTTGTACCCCCAATTAATGTCACCGCGAAACTTTGGCTCACTTGTCTTTGTTCAGCGTATCTTGCATAGATGTGCTAGGAATCAATTGTGTACGTATTTATGGGGCTGACATGACCAATGTATCTTAGAAGGAAGTTTTAGGAATCTGTCGAAAGGGACCAGAGGCAGAATAACCAGTGTATCTCGCGGGGATGTCCGAGGAATTATTCGGAAACCTCAGTAAGTCGAGTCAGAGCCCAGAGTAGACATGAGTTTATTTCATGATGATGTACTAGGAATCAGTCATTAATATCAAATAGGATAAGTCATGCTTACAGGAGACATGCATATGTCCGCTCTGGGTCATAGGTCCGTCGGGGACGTTTTTACGCATCTACAGAGCCTACATGACCAACAGTATCTCATCGAGGATGTATACTAGGAATCATGGCATCACAATCAGCTGCGTCTCGCGAAGACATGCTAGAATTGTGGTTGTTCTGGTTCATAAGTCAGTCGGGGATGTTTTACGCTCTACAGAACCTACGTGACTAGCAGTATCTCGTGGGGATGTGTGCTAGGAGACACGGCATCATGACCAACAGTGTCTCGTGGGGACGTATACTAGAAATCGTGGCTATGATTTCCTTGAGTACCCGGGGCTTAATCTTTCCCGTGAAAGTTAAATTTTGTCTATGGTCTTGAAATGACGCTTTTTCCCCTAATCCAAATTTCACCATCTACATCGGGTATATATGAGGAGTCATCTTAGGATAAACTAGATAAGTTATTTATCCTTAGTTATTCATGGGGTTTAAGATTAAGTGATGATCCCCTCTACTTATCATTATCCCACCGACTAGAGATTACGGTTTTTCAGAGCTATAAATAAAAATAAGATTGGTCATTCTAAACAACAACAACAGAAAATCTAGAACAACAACAAGTTATCTGCAACTCTCTCTTTTTATCTCTTAGAGTCTTTTCATCTGCAACTTTCTGCAACCGAGAAACTCTTATCTCATCTCTTTCGTGTTCCCTCCCTAGACCAACCCTACTCCATCTGTGAATGAAGTAGTCTTTGAACGACCATCATGCTAGTTTAGGAAAGGATTGTTCATCATCAGCGTATCTTTCTCACAGTCAAACAAGTCATATTACTCGACCAACCCTTGTATATTTTTCGACATATACACTCCTCCATATGAACAAAATGTGGAGGGTACCTGTAAAATCTTCTGAAGCTCAAGTTACTCGAGATATTGAGGTAGGGTTTAGGTAGAGCAGATAGCATACATTTGTGTAGATTAAAACCCAATATTCATAGATAGGGAACCGTAACTGAGAATGACTGAATCCTTATTTTCCTTTGCCTTATCTAATAACTCGTCAAGAGTTGATTTCGTGATAGGTAATATGAGTTTCTGCATATTTAGGATACCATGGTTTTCATTAAGTGGACCCATGTTCAGTGAACTTCAATGGAAATTATTGGGTACACACACCTTTCTTTGTTGTTTGTCTACAAATCTAAATATGACAACAAACATTTTTCCAACGCATTACTGCATATCCAACAACAAAGTGAAAAAAAAATACTTCAACAAATGACCTTTTTGTATTTGTGAAAAACTCTAAAAGAAAAAAACACTGGTTAAGGATAGTACGATGGATGGGTTAGTATATAATTCAAAACCTAATGTTAAGTTGGTCATTTCCACATTTAACCTTATGTTGTAAGAGTCAACACGGTCAATTGTGGTCCTTGGTACCAAACTCTAATACTGAACTTTCTGGGACCCAACCCACAACTTTGGTCACAAAGTTGGGTACTAAAATCTAAATAACTCTTTATTATTTATATGAATAAATAAGAATTAAGGCTAATTAGGGGATAATTTGGTATTTTTTCCCCCCAAATTAAATACCCCATATGATACTGGGAGGTTATAAATAATTGAGGTAGGCCTCAAACTATCCAGGTTCTCAATCTGGAAATTTAAAAAATTGCAAACAATATTGTAGTTGCAGGAAATCCTACACTACACCCCTCACTAGAATTTACACAATTAAGTCATGTTTAGATGAATGATTATGATTTCTCTTGATTAAATGTTTGAATCTTTACAATATGAAATAGAAATGAGTTAAAGGATTAAAATCACTCTAAAACTTTCTCTCTCCTAAAGACTTGCTTAACAATTCAAAAAGAACTCTCTCTTCATCAGACTTACTCAACCCTTTATATAGGGTAATATACAAGGGATGACATGACTAAGCTATCCTTTATTTTCGGAATGGATCGCGACGTATCACAAAGCGTACAAGTATTAATTCTCGCGACGATCCTAAATTTCGCCATATTTTCATATCTTCCTCGTGTTCTGGCTGTCGTCATTCATTGCGTCATTTATTTTACTTCCCTGCGACTCCCTCGCGAAGTGTTGATGTTACGATATTCTGATCTCGCTAAGTGTTGATGTTGCGATATTCTGATCCTACATCTTGCCTTTTCTCATTTCTTCTCTGCGAAGGAGAGAATGTCATGAGAACCAATATTTTGAGATATCGCAATCGTTGATTTTTCATCAATTTTCTGCCGACAAGATTCCGTGAATTTAGGAATGACTGTTTACACGTATCTAAAATTTCACTTTTTACCTCACATTTAATGTTATCCGGTTACTCTTTTTTCGTCTATTTAAAGGCTGATTCCTTGTGAAACATTTCTTTCCTTTTACTTCGTCTTCTTCATCGTCTGCAACTTTTTTCTGTGTTTTTCTTCATCTTCTTCTTCATCGTTTTCCTGCTACTATTCTTCTGCTACTGTTTCTATGGCATCAAGGTTCGTTAATTTTGCTGAATTTGATCATTTTGTGATTAATTTCTCTTATTGAAGCTGTTTTATCTTGATACTGTTCTTCTTTTAACGATTCCTCTGCCATTTTTGTTTTAGCAAGAATAAATCTAGCACCAAGTTCACCATTGTGAATCCCAATGTCTCCCTAAGCTCGCAATCGAAACCCACTGATCCTAAAAGAAAGCCTGCGAGTAACAAGGTATTTAAGAAACATTTATTTTCTTAATAACAATATTGTTGCCTCTGTTTCTTATTTAGCTTGTGGTTCGCAGGATGACCAAAATGCTGATAAGTCCCCCAAGAAGCCTCGCCATTCTAAACTCGTTGCTCCTTCCTCACTTTTCCTACATTCAAACTTACAACTCCTCTCATGACATCTTCGCAAGAAATTCCTACTGTTTCTTCCAAAGATAACATTTCTACGCCTGAATTTCTCATAGATCAACTCCCTCATAACAGTCCCATCGCGAATGAGCCTATTTCTTCTTCCATTGTTAATGTTTCTACCATCCCTCCAGTCATTAACCTTCACGAGATTCCTTCTTCTCGTGACATTCCTTTAACAAAAGATGATTCATCTCTTCCTTCTTCTCGTGACATTCCTTTAACAAAAGATGATTCATCTCTTCCTTCTTCTTCCACTATTACTTCTTTTTCTGAGCAAATCCCTCTTACTAAGGAAAATTTAGAAGGAATTAATGTGGCCTTCAAAGTCCTATCAGATATTGTGAATGATGCTAAGAAGACTTCTGTCGATCCTATTGTTGATGGGTGAAAATTACTCCTGCTGAATTTGGTAATTTGGGGTGTGATGAGGAATGAATTTAAACCTACAACAAATGCACTGCGCGGTGAGTGCTTGTAGATTCGAGAGATCAATCTGTGCAAGTCCGGCCTAAACCAAGAAATGGCCGTTCCAGACTTGTTTCGGTCACAAAGTGAAGGAGATGGGGTTGATCTTAGGGAGGGAAGCGAAGGAGGTGTTGAGATTGTGAAGGTGTTGGCTTGCTTATGACTTGTAACAGAAAATGGTTGAATGTGACGGTATCAACACTTGGTTTTTCTGTCTTGTCTCCACTTGTTTTCCTTGTTGTTCAAAATAGGGCGGAGAACCTATTTATACAAGTCATTGAGCCTCATTCACGTTTCTCGTGGGAAGTGGAGGTAGTGGAATGATGGAGTAGTGGAGTTGCGTGTCGGTGATGCACGACCAATCTTGCCCACTTTTCCAGTTCATCTCTAACCGTCCATGACTCCCTAACACGTTCTTGTGATGGCGCATTGCACGCCGCACGCTCGTAAACCGCGGACCAATACCCCAGTAAGTATCCCCGGTTTGTGACATGATTGATGTCTGGAATGTGGATCGTGGGTCCACGAAAGATAGCATGTAATGCTGAATTGAATAACTGCGTTATTCGTAAAGTCGATACTTGTGCAAGATCGTGTGTATTTTATGCGAGTCTTGCATTACGGTGTGGTAAAGTGATGTGTAATGACTGCTCACTAACCAAATAACTCCCGACCGTGGTTGTATAACCAAGCTGGTGAGGTCGGACGGATGAGATGATGTTTGAGACACTCATCTGCGACCGTTGATGAAATTAGGGTTTTTAAAGAGGTGCGCAAGCATCACTCTTCACTTGGTCGAAACCAAGCATGAGAAGGATTTTGGAGAAGACCGACCATACATGCGTGTTGACGGCATGATGGTGTAGGCGCCTGTATTCCGTTCCCTCATGAAAGCGCGATCTGGGTCACTCAATTTGACCGGTAAAGAGGAGTGGCCGAGATCGGTTTGCGGCAGAAATCCCTTGCCGCAAAGGAGTTGGAAGCCGGCGTGATTTCCCTAGTTTGGGCACGCGTTTCGAAGCGACCAACATTGGTTGGTTTTGGTCGATCACACTACCGTGTAGGTGGTAGGTTGGTGTTCACACCAATACCTGATTATCCCATGAAAACGTGATCTAAGCCATTCAAATCATCCGGTGAAGTTGAGCGGTCGAGATCAGTTTAGGATTTGGGAGGTGTAACCGCACGAGTTTGGGCGTGCGTTCTGGTTGGCCGGAATGATGAGCCTTGGCCGACCGCGTGAGGAGGTAGATGGGCCCACGGTGGTCATGCTGGGTGTGACCGACCCTTGCTCAATCTAATCTCAGACCCTCTATTCGTGCCGGAGAAGATGGACGCGCGTGATGGCTTGAACCCTAATTTTGGCTTTCAAAGCCGCGCGACCATGCTCTTTTGGGCGGATGGTTTTGTTGTAACCAACCACGATTGGCTTTGACCGATTGGTCAAGCGTGTAGGCGGTCACATGGTGATTGTGTTGACATGCTCCGGGCCTTTTGAGTCTACATCTACACCCTCCATCTATGCCTGCGAAGACGGACGGTTGAGACCGTTTTGCGACACATGTAATATGCCGCAAACCCTAATTTAGGGTTTTCCGTCCATAATGCTTGGTATGGACGGTTTCTTGGCAAGCGAAGGCCAATGGTCGACCATGCGGGGTCGGCCGTGTATTCCATACCGCTTGGGGTGATGGAATTGATCCGTGGCCATCCAATCATGCTTGTGGAGTTGATGACCGATCGTATCATATTTGGCAACTAAGGCCGTGTGTATTCCATACCTGCTTGGGGGTGATGGAATTGATCTGTGGCCATCCAATCATGCTTGCGGAGTTGGATGACTCACGATCGATCATATCCGCAAGCTAAGGCCGTGTGTATTCCATACCCGCTTGGGGTGATGGAATTGATCCGTGGTCATCCAATCATGCTTGCGGAGTTGGATGATCTGCGATCGAATCATATCCGGAGACCGATACGATCAAGTCCTGGATGCTCAATCGGGCTAGTATAACACACCGAGAGGGGCTCAATCGGGCTAGTATAACACACCGAGAGGGCTCGGGCTAGTATAACACACCGAGAATCACTGTACGGGTATTTCGTACATGGTTTCATTATAGTGCTTGGAGGTTCGTGTTACTCTGTATGAGTAACACTCAGTCTCATGCCACACCGATAATGATTCATTATAGTGCTTGAGATTCGTGTTACTCAGAAGAGTAACACTCAACCGTCATGCCACACCGATAATGAGTACAGAAATACAAGGTCGATATGAAATTCACAAGAAGGGATTGTTGCTACATGATCCATTCTTGGTGAATTAAGTGAGGGAATATCCAACACTTATAAATGGCTTTATCTTTTACAAGATGTCGTTGATGATTTTTCTCTGGTTTTTTTACAAATCTAACCTTGAATGAAAATCCACCATCAACATTAAGTCCCCTGCCTAGCACATAATGGTTACACTATTGTGTGGTAGGCATGAGATGGTGACAGTTAAAGGTAAAACTTATGAGACAAAGTTAGATGTTACCAGGAGAGACGGGTCGTCCTGTCCTTCGAGCATGTCACGTTCAAGAGACGTCCAGGAAAGTGTTCCCCTAGCATGACGTCGGTCTTGCTCGCTTCGATCGACCTTGCTATGATCGCTTCGGCCGAGGGGTTATTGCGCTGCTTCGTTCAATCGTGGGGATGTGCCTAATCGATCGACCATTGCGCCCGCTTCGTTCGTGGGGTTATCTTTGCCGCTTGATCGAACGTGGGCTTGTTGTGTCCGCTTCGCTTGAAAGTGGGTCCACTGTGTACATGCTTCAAACGTCGGCCATGTGCTTCGACTGAAACCGGCCCTGCTGTGTGCGCCTATTATACCAGCCTTATGTCATGATTAACACCAGCCTTTGCGACTTGAGAAATACCAGCTTTTTGACTTGAGCAATACCAGACTTGAGACTTGTACCGGACTGAAATCAATACCAGACAGACTTGAACGATGTTTGGACCGGCCATTGTGTGCTCCGATGTGAGTTGTGTCTTGCCGTGTGTGACTACACTTCTCATGTGCTTTCATACAAGTCCTAACTCCTGTCTTTTATTTCATTGCGGTAGAAAGAAAAGATCTCCCGTTGATATGTCTTCTGAAGATAATGCTGGTGGAAGTGTTGACAGCTTCAAATACATGCCGAACATTGATGATGAATTGTTCACCGCGCCCTCTCAACTATATGAAAATATTCGTTCCACAGGATAACCCTCCTCCTATCGACTTCAGGGTTTTTCATGCTCTGCTGGATCCTCATGAAGGATGAATGAGACGCACGTTGAGCAATGAGTACATCAAAGACAACTTGACCGGAGCGCAGATTATTGATGTAGCTTGAGTGTTGAAACGACTCGAGAGGATGTTAAAGTGGCTTCTGGTGCGAACGTTGAGGTAGATCCTGGAGAGAGTTTTGAAGCGTGGATTCTCAAGTGAACAGGGTCCCTGAGAGAGCATTGAGGCGGCTCTTGGATAGACCATTGAAGCAGCTTCTGCTGGAGGAAGCGTTGAAGCGGAGCGGCTCTTCAGTTCGATTTACCCTTGCGAATTCCATGATTCTTGACTGACCATCTTTCTCGTGTTGAAGAAGTCTTTGACTGAAGGTGAAGGAACTTCATGCTGAGCCTCAGTCCCCAAGCGTGGTTTACATGGTTTATTCGTAGTGGTTTTTGTCGAGCCTGGTATGGAATATCTCGAACGTTGTTGCATCATTGCGGGAGTCGTACATGTGGCACTGGAGTTGGAGTTGGCGGACACGCAGGATATTGTATCTCGGAGGTTTTCCCCTTGCTGCTTGTGGAACCGCTACGTAAGGTCAAGGTTGTATCGCCTGTTGGTGAGATATATGCCCTTGCGTCACGCTCGTACATCCTTATCCGGTTGTAGCCGCTACATCCATCCATGGAGGAGAACATGCCGTGTCCGCTGGTTGCATCTACTAACATGTCGATGTTCGGTAGAGAGAATCGTTTTTGAGCATTCCATTGGGCGGAGAGACTGGTGTCGGTCTCTCCGCTAATTGCTAACAACGACCCCGGTATATTGTCTTCCCGTTCTAATCACGTCTTGCTTCAAAGTGCGTCCCTTTTTGGTGTGAGTATGGGTTGAAGCTTCACCGTATGTGCTTTGGTCCGGTTTCCTTCGAAGTCCGTCATTGTGGTGGGATGACGCACAATCTTGCATGGGCTAACCTTGGCTGTCCCGAGAGTCTTGAGAGAAATCACATTGGAAGATGCTCCCGTGTCGACGAGGGCCCTCCCGAACTCGAACCCTTGATGTGTGCGGTAACATGTAGGGCCGGTCGTGATCTTTTTCTCGCCATCATGTCGTCTTCTCGTAAAATGTAACATTATTTACATGTGTTTTCGATGCAGTTAAGACTTCTGGACGTGAAGGAGTCAGGTGTACGTCCAGAGCTATTTTATTAACTACAGCAAACATCTCTCGCACGTTGATTCTTTGAGAGGCGCAAGAGTTCACACAAGCTTTCCACTAGAGATGCCGCTTCCCGATCCACCGGTCTCTGGTTTGTAGTAAATCATTGACCTCGGGGAGGATCGTTGTGAGGATCAGTCCCAGGTGTAGGAATCTCCATGACAGACCGTTCATATCCGATGTCGCTCATTTGATCGGGTCCACGTAGGTCCGCGCGGCCGAAATACCTCTTTCGAGTTGCGGCCATATCCATTTGAGTCTTAGCAAGAACTTCCCGCTTCTCCATCAATTCTGGAATGGTAATGGATGGTGGTCCTCCTCTCGTCCCTCCGGCTCCTCGTCCTGATGCAGGAGTGAAAGTTGTTGCTCTGGTGACTACTAGAGGCGTTATGCTTGAGGAGTTGCCGGATTTGCTATGGTCGCTCGACTGGGTGACGGGAGATGTTACACTTACTGGAACATCTCCTGCTACGCTGGCACCGGTGGTAGAAGTGACGGCTGCATAAGGTGTATTGACCACGGTAGCTCCAGAAATTATAGGACGGAGCCCCTTCTGTATACTGTGTTACTCGCCAGGAAGAAGAGGTTGAAAAGTTGCCTAAGGAATTGAAGCTGAAGCAGGTTGTACTTCAAAGGATGAAAGTCTCTCTTGCCCAGAAGGACGAGTTGCCGCTGAAGGACTTTCCTTGAAGGATCGTAGCTACCTACTTGTCTTTTTAGATGCTCTTGTTTTTGAGTGATAATGAGGATTCCTTTGACTACCGGTTTTGAATTAATAGGTAATTGAATTGGTTCATTTTGAGATAGTTTGGTGAATAATTTTTTCTGAAAGAGGTTATTTTAAATGAAATTTGCATCTTGGTCATGAATGATTGCACATGTCACATGAAGTTGCAAACGTTGTGTGAAAGGAAAGCATGAATGAAACAGACATGGTGTTTGATTACTGAGCCTCTTTCTCCACGTGTGGGATGCTAAGTCCCCAGTGAATTCTAAACTATCTCTTGTAAAGTTGTTGAGTAAAACTTACTTGCTTTTGAAGCCTCACTATATCAAACCGGAGTAGCCTCTCTAAGAAAATCCTCCGCGAGCTATCTTTCTGAACCGAGCTTCTCCTGAACAATGCGCTTCAAAGCGTTGCATTCACTGGTGGGGTGATGAAGGAACCGGTGGTAATGACAGTACCTCGGGTTCATTACTTGTTGATCAGTAGGCGGACGCCATACCGGGGGTAGCTCCACCTCTTCATTTCGTACCCATGTCTCCAGTAGCTCCAGAATCTTCTTCATTGGGAATGGGAAATGTAAGTACCTCGAGTCTAGGTTTTCCTGCATTAGTGTGCCTCGTGATGTCTCTGCATGAATTTGATGTGGAGCACGTTCCGGAGATGAAGTTGGAGGATTTGCGAGTGCCATCATATATGCGGATCGCTTGTCTGGGTAAAGGGATGTAGAAGGTGTCGTAATGTCACTGCTGAGTGACCGGATTGAACGCTCCCATCCTCTGTATTCAGGCATTTCCTGATTGATTTCTCCTTCCTCAAGCGTTCCTTCAGTTAGTTGGAAGGCCGACGCGGATTGGACAGTCTTCCGTGCTTCAATAAGAGTTTTGAAATACAAATCTTCTAGCAGGGCTCCATAGGCTGCAGGTTCCCCTTCTTTATCTGGCAGACATCGTAGCATTCTGAATAAGTCTCCTCTCCTGTGGAGTTACATCGGGTCTCCATTGTTGACCGGACCATGTTGTTCATCTTCCCTGGGTCTCCTGCGGTTGCGCGCCCTTTTTGCTTCTCCACCGGTAAAGATGTGACTCCTGGTTAAAGATTCTTCATTGCCCGAGTGGATGCCTGTCGATGCTTCTTGTAATTGTGCCGCCATATCATTCAAAAGGCGAAATGTCCCGCTCTGCCTTCTGGTGATACCGGCTTGATTTGCCAAGACATCCTCCAACATTCCAGCTATGCTTCCCATAATATCTGAACCACCTGTAGTTTCCGGATACATTGCGAGATGGAAACTGAAAAATTGAGGATTCATTTTATGCAACCGATAGATCAATCTCCCACCGTGGTCGCCAATTGTTGATGGGTGAAAATTACTCCCGCTGAATTTGGTAATTTGGGGTGTGATGAGGAATGAATTTAAACCTACAACAAATGCACTGCGCGGTGAGTGCTTGTAGATTCGAGAGATCAATCCAGCAAGTCCGGCCTAAACCAAGAAATGGCCGTTCCAGGACTTGTTTCGGTCACAAAGTGAAGGAGATGGGGTTGATCTTAGGGAGGGAAGCGAAGGAGGTGTTGAGATTGTGAAGGTGTTGGCTTGCTTATGACTTGTAACAGAAAATGGTTGAATGTGACGGTATCAACACTTGGTTTTTCTGTCTTGTCTCCACTTGTTTTCCTTGTTGTTCAAAATAGGGCGGAGAACCTATTTATACAAGTCATTGAGCCTCATTCACGTTTCTCGTGGGAAGTGGAGGTAGTGGAATGATGGAGTAGTGGAGTTGCGTGTCGGTGATGCACGACCAATCTTGCCCACTTTTCCAGTTCATCTCTAACCGTCCATGACTCCCTAACACGTTCTTGTGATGGCGCGTTGCACGCTGCACGCCGTAAACCGCTGCACCAATACCCCAGTAAGTATCCCCAGCTTTGTGACATGATTGATGTCTGGAATGTGGATCGTGGGTCCACGAAAGATAGCATGTAATGCTGAATTGAATAACTGCGTTATTCGTAAAGTCGATACTTGTGCGATCGTGTGTATTTTATGTGCATCAGCATTACGGTGTGGTAAAGTGATGTGTAATGACTGCTCACTAACCAAATAACTCCGACCAGGGTTGTATAACCAAGTTGGTGAGGTCGGACGGATGAGATGATGTTTGAGACACTCATCTGCGACCGTTGATGAAATTAGGGTTTTTAAAGAGGTGCGCAAGCATCACTCTTCACTTGGTCGAAACCAAGCATGGGAAGGATTTTGAGAAGACCGACCATACATGCGTGTTGACGGCATGATGGTGTAGGCGCCTGTATTCCGTTCCCTCATGAAAGCGCGATCTGGGGTCACTCAATTTGACCGGTAAAGAGGAGTGGTCGAGATCGGCTTAAGGCAGAAATCCCTTGCCGCAAAGGAGTTGGAAGCCGCGTGATTTCCCTAGTTTGGGCACGCGTTTAGAGACGACCAACATTGGTTGGTTTTGGTCGATCACACTACCGTGTAGGTGGTAGGTTGGTGTTCACACCAATACCCGACATCCCATGAAAACGTGATCTAAGCCATTCAAATCATCCCAGGTGAAGTTGAGCGGTCGAGATCGGTTTAGGATTTGGGAGGTGTAACCGCACGAGTTTGGGCGTGCGTTCGGGTTGGCCGGAATGATGAGCCTTGGCCGACCGCGTGAGGAGGTAGATGGGCCCACGGTGGTCATGCTTTGGTGTGACCGACCCTTGCTCAATCTAATCTGTGACCCTCTATTCGTGCCGGAGAAGATGGACGCGCGTGATGGCTTGAACCCTAATTTTGGCTTTCAAAGCCGCGCGACCATGCTCTTTTGGGCGGATGGTTTTGTTGTAACCAACCACGATTGGCTTTGACCGATTGGTCAAGCGTGTAGGCGGTCACATGGTGATTGTGTTGACATGCTCCGGGGCCTTTTGAGTCTACATCTACACCTCCATCTATGCCTGCAAGACGGACGGTTGAGACCGTTTTGCGACACATGTAATATGCCGCAAACCCTAATTTAGGTTTTCCGTCCATAATGCTTGGTATGGACGGTTTCTTGGCAAGCGAAGGCCAATGGTCGACCATGGGGTCGGCCGTGGTATTCCATACCGCTTGGGGTGATGGAATTGATCTCGTGGCCATCCAATCATGCTTGTGGAGTTGGATGATCGCGATCGTATCATATTTGGCGTGCTAAGGCCGTGTGTATTCCATACCGCTTGGGGGTGATGGAATTGATCTCATGGCCATCCAATCATGCTTGCGGAGTTGGATGATCTGCGATCGTATCATATCTGGCAGGCTAAGGCCGTGTGTATTCCATACCGCTTGGGGGTGATGGAATTGATCCGTGGTCATCCAATCATGCTTGCGGAGTTGGATGATCTGCGATCAGATCATATCCGGAGATCGATACAAATCAAGTCCGGATGCTCAATCGGGCTAGTATAACACACCGAGAGGGGCTCAATCGGGCTAGTATAACACACCGAGAGGGCTCGGCTAGTATAACACACCGAGAATCAGCCTGTACGGGTATTTCGTACATGGTTTCATTATAGTGCTTGGAGGTTCGTGTTACTCTGTATGAGTAACACTCAGTCTCATGCCACATCGATAATGATTCATTATAGTGCTTGGAGGTTCGTGTTACTCTGTAAGAGTAACACTCACTGTCATGCCACACTGATAATGAGTACAGAAATACAAGGCGAGATATGAAATTCACAAGAAGGGATTGTTGCTACATGATCCATTCTTGGTGAATTAAGTGAGGGAATATCCAACACTTATAAATGGCTTTATCTTTTACAAGATGTCGAGCGCATGATTTTTCTTTTCGGTTTTTTACAAATCTAACCTTGAATGAAAATCCACCATCAACACCTATCAAGTCTGATATTTACGAGATTTTGAGCAAACACCTTGGTCCCGATAGAGTTTCGCAAACATCCTTGGAACAAGAACTTAACACTTTGAAAAATGATCTCCAAGCTATGACTGCAAAATGTAGTACTCTCCATCTTGAGAATCAAAAACTTCAAAATGTTTCACTGGATCGCGATAACCTTCGCAAGAAGAATGAAGAACTGAAAGGTATACTCTTGCCTCTGTACTGTTGCATTTTTTTTTTTTTTTTTTTTAAGACTCAAGTCCTTGTTCGCCCTTCAAGCTTTAAACCAGAAACGAAAAATGGAGATATATCAGTTGGAATCTACTTTCGTGAAGAAGTTCGAGTTGATAGAGATGCTTGGATGGAGCAATATAACCAATTAGATAATCTTCATACATATTCTGTTGATCATATAAATAATCTTTCAAAAGAAAATGCTGATTTAGCTCAGAAACAAGACTCATTAAGTAATGACTTATCTCGCCTCTCTTATTCTTTGACCAAAGCTAATTTGGAGTTGGAAACTTTATCAGATGATAATGGAACTCTTTCTCAAGAGAAGCATACTCTATTAAACAAGGTGGCGATTTACTCGCAACATTATGATTTTTGTCAAAAATTATGTAAAGAGCAAGAACAATCTCTTTGCTCACTGAGAAACCAACTTGAAGAAGTTACTGCCGAGAAGGATAAGCTGATTCAGGGTAGAATAACCTTAAGTGTAAAAGCAAACCAATTCAAGGATCAATGTTCCAAACTAGAAAAGTCCAACTCTTCCCTTACAAAAGAAAATGCTTTACTGATTTCCAATGAAAAAAGTTGGCGATCACGTCTGAAAGGTTTAATTGGAGATAATTTTGACAATGCCATGGATCATTTGGGGAATAGTTGTTCAGCTCTAATCCAACATCTTACCTCGCAGAAGGAAGGTAGTCATAGAAGTTGACTGCCTCATCTATTCTTTCTTTATCAAGCCTTCATATTTTTTGTTTATATAATTCTTTTATTTTTTTGTTTTGCAGAGTCTGAGAAAAAACTTCACTCCTCCATTACTGCTTTGAAATCTGATTATTCAATAATCCGCAAGAAGAATGGAATACTCACCGCTTCCCTTGCCCGTTCTCGCGATAGGGCATAAAGAAAATTCGACTATATGCGTGACTGTAAAGATATAGAGAGTAAAAATCAGCAGAAAGCACTTCTTCGTCAATTTCATCTTAGAGCCGAAGTTGTGGTGAATAATGTTTTACTATCTAAATCTCTTGATCCTGTATCTGTTGAACCTCTGGAAGTAAGTGATGATGAAGTTCCTGATTCTCCTGATAGCGATCTTGATTATATTAGTGGCGAAGAACTCGGAAATGAAGAAATCGTCTCTCCTAATAAAACTGTCAATGATGATGCCGCGAATAAAATTGTCAATGAAGAAGGATCTGCTGGAAATATATTAGCTAGCGAAAACATAGATGAAGTCGCTGAAGAAAACCCAACATCTCCTTCTAGTGAAAAAGCTACTATTTGAGAAATGATTTTCTCTTGTAATCTTTGTTCTCGTACTTTTGCTCCTTTATGTACTTCAATCATCTTTTTTGACGTATGTACTCATTTGCGTTTTTCTTCTTTCTTTCAACAAATATAATTTTTGGTATTTAATGATTGCTATTCCATTATCTTCATTTATGCTGAAATTCACTGTTGCGACAAGATCGCAAGATGTCTTTACATTTTCATGTATTGACCCATTGATCTTGCCTTATCATTGTTTTTGTGTGGTCTTATTTTGCCTTCCTAGTTAAAGGTCTTATTTTGCCACCCCTTATTTTGCATCAATACGACAGGTTTAAATATTCTTGCGAACGTAAAATCCCATGGCATTGACGTCTTGCGACAAGATCGCAGGACGTCCTTACACTTTCATGTAATGACCCATTGATCTTGTCTTATCATTTCTTTAGTATTTTTACCTCTGCAGGATATTTCATTTGCGACAATATGATAGGCCTAAATGTTCTTGCAAATATAAAGCCCCATGACATTGCCGTCTTGTGACACTTATCAGCTCCCTAACGGAGGGTGCCGCCCTTATCATCTCCCTGGTTTCCCCTTCAAGGAGGCGTACATCGGCCATACAAGACTAGCTCCTCCCATCCGGTCTTAACAACAACCAGTTGTTTTCGCAGCCTCTTATCCCTTATACCTATAGGGTTTATGGTTACAAGGCTGCACCCTAAGTGGAGTTTTCTTCGGGCCGAGTGCAACATATGCCAAGACTTGCCAAGAATGGCCGAGACACTTCAAATGCCCCAGCACTCTTGGATCAACCGTGTACCCTGAGCCTTGAGCATACCCCCGACTCCTTGGAAGAGACCCTCGGGCGTCCAACCAAGGTATAACCTTATATATATAGTTGTAAATCCAAGGTATCTCTCCCGGATAGGCTTTCATGGGCCCCAAATCTCCATGACTCAGGTTCCAGGAGAGGTGTAACCTTTTCACTGAGCCATGTCAAGAGATACCCCCTTATATGACACACTTTAGGTCTTACATTTGCCTCTTACGAAATATGATGTCGTGCTAGAGTGGAGTCAGTTTCCAGTTTAGGCCTTGTAATTTTTAGACTTGTGAAGAAATCATTGATAATTTTCCCATGCATGTATACCCTTGTATTTTATAGGTGGTTTCCCTTTTCTAACTTCAAGAAGATTACCTTTGATTGTTTTGTTTTTCCTTCATTTTTCACATTTCAGTGGAACTTGCGTTAAATTAGTTAACACTAAAAGTTCTATCATTTATCTTTGTGCAGTCTGCAAAGAGATGCGTACTACTAGTGTGGGCAACATGACTCTTTATCCTCTTGCTGTCTTGCAACCACCAGTTCCTGGGCATTCCATTCTGAAATTATCAGGGCAGCTCACATTTTTGTTGATCATGACGTCTCTATCTATGGCCTAGTATGTTGGTTAGTTTGCACCAACTGTAAGCAAGTATTATCAATGTACTTTGTTTAGAGGTGTTAGTTGGTTTTTAGCCCAAGTGTAAGCTGAATAAAAATGTGAATAGAGCATTTGTAACTTATATTGGTCTAAACAGAGGATTTATAAGCATTTTCTTGAGTATTGTGACCTCCCCACATTAATCAGCTGATGGCTTTTGTTGTTCAGGTACACCATTATGAAGTAGGAATAAGTTCTTTATCATCATCGGAGTTTATAATTTTGTTGTTTAGTTTTTTAGTTCATCGTTTTGTAATCGAATCATAGAACTACATATTACACTGGTCAGAACTACAGATTTTAATCCTTTGTGTAATTTGTAACCAATGAATCAATGAATGTTAAATTGAATGATTATTTGTGTGTGCAAGTTTAATTAGATTCTCATTTTTATTTGATTTGAATTTGGTTTTCATTTGATTCTCATTTGAATTCTAATTTGAGTTTCAATTGATTCTCATTTGAATTCTAATTTGAGTTTCATTTGATTCTCATTTGATTTTAATTTGTGTTTGATTTCAGATTTAGTTAGATTCAGTCAGGCCAGACAGCCAATCTGAATCTATTTTTTTTTATATTAAGATTTATATCTATGACTGATTGAAGTCAGTCATAAAGTATTGACCGTTAAAATCGGTCATTGATATAAGATTTTCAACGACCCCTAGAGACACGTCATAGTTGAAAAAGACGCTCAAACAACGACCCTTTCTTTGCTGACAAAGCAAGTCATAGATACGAGTTAAATGACTTGCTTTGTCGATCGCGAAACTGCTGATTTCCACTAGCATTGCCTGCCATCTGACTTGTTATTCTGTTTGGGGAGTGCTTGTTGAAAAAACAATTTGGTTCTTTTGTTGTTGCTCTTATCAGTGAAATAATGTGTGTGTGTGTTTTTTTTATGTGGAAACAATGTTTCAGGAATCATTCAAGGGTGTGAATGATCTTGCAGGTTTAAGTGCTTCATATTTGAATGAATGGTGGTGGTACATTTTAGTGAATTGAAAGCCAATTTATATATATATTTTTTATAAAATGTAAATGAATCACAACACCTAAAAGAGGTTGTGATTGGATATACCTATACTGGAAAAAATTTATTACTGCACAGAGCATAGGTTGTCAAACAATTAATTACAATCAAAATAGGAGTTGTGACACTGGAGTAATACTACACAAATAAGGATTGTGATACATTTTTCTGCTACACAGTCTATTGGTTGTGAAACAATTGATTATAACCAAACTAGGAGTTGTGTAAATAAAGTTATACTACACAAACAAGGATTGTGAAAAAATTTATTATAACCAAACTAGGGGTTGTGACAATGAAGTTATACTACATAAACAGTGGTTGTGACACATACTTCTGCTACATAGTAATGGAGTAATGAAATTAAAATTGTACTACACAAAACATTGTTGTGATACATGTTTCTGCTACACAGGCTTTTGTTGTGAAATAAATAATTACAAATAATATAATAATTGTACAAAGAAGTTATACTACACTAACAAAGGTTGTGATACTTATTTCTGCTGCAAAGGCTTTTGTTGTGAAAGAAATAATTACAACTAGTATTGTAATTGTGAAAATACGTTATACTACACTAGCAAAGGTTGTGATGCGAGTTTCTGCTACACATACCTTTGGTTGTGAAACAAGAGTTGAGTATGTCATAAAACTAAAATAAGTGTTGGTAGAAGAGTCTATACACAACTGTTAGTGGAGTTGCGTTATAAATTTCTAAGACATATAACTCAGTTGTGAAACTAATGATGACAACTACTTGAAGAGTTGTGTGAGACATTGCCCAGTAATTTGGATTCACTTTCACAACTGAAAAAACATAGTATACAATGGAACGACAACCTTGTTTACGACTAGTATTCACGAGTTGCAAAGAATTGAAGACTTCCTACACCCCCCCACCCCCACCCCCGGTTTAACCCATCAATATCCGTCGTCGTATATCGTATGACAACTTTTTTTTGGTGTAATTGATCGATGGTTTTCCCGTAGTGGCAGTCTAAAAGAAGATCTAAAATCTTGAATCTCAAGGTAGACAAATTCTTAGAAAGAACTTAAAACTTTCCATAAAAAGGAATTAGTTAAGAAAAAACAATCCTTAAGCGTGTAAAAAGTTTTCCTTGAAAATTAAAGAAGATTGATGAGTCAAAAGCCAATAGTTTATTAGGTTGACATGTTTATCCTTTAAGTAAATGAACTCGACTGATGATTTTGTGAACTCATAAGAGAGAAAACAAAATTCAGAATCTTTATAGGTTCGAGAACTCAATCACAAATAAAGGTAGGAAACATTCAAGCCTTTAGATTCGCAAACTTAAAAGGATATGTTTGTGAACTCAAATGCTCAAAAAGTCGCAGGAGAACTTTTCTTGTACTAGGTTCACGAACTCACCTTTATAGGTTCGCAAACACAAATTGTGTTAATTAAGCGTTAAGAGAAAATTTCTTTACCAGGTTCGCAAACTCAAATGCAAAAAGGTCCTATTTAGGTTTGCGAACAAAATTAACTTATTGACTTTAGTTTTTGAGAAAATTTTGATTGTTTGCATATGAAGAGTTTTTTGGCATACAAAATTTCATGTAAGTATATGAATACATTTACTATTCGCAATTCTACTAATCTTATTGTCAAAATGTGTCTCATGTGTGAAAAATACAATGTGTCATTATAGAACTTTTGTTTTTGTTTATTAATATCTTTTACATAAACTATTTCTAGTGCAATATGATTTATTTTATTTTCGTATGAATATTTTTTTCGCATATAATATCATTATGAAATTGGACATTTTATAACTATTTTAAAGAAATAAAAGGTCTTTACACACTGGACTCTTGAGGAGAGGCCCTACCCTCCTTAATTTCAAATAATTCATATAAGAAACAAATATCGATTTGAAATGCTAATAATTTTCTCTAAAATCAAGAAACAAAAATATAATTTTTTTTTATATATTATTTTTGATAGGTTGGTACAGTGGTCCCTAGACTACTTTTTTTATATATTAGATATATGTAAATATTAACAAAAGGGTAAAAGTATAATGTTGTTTAATGGAAAGTCATACTTTAAAAGTTGTGTGTGCAAATATTTTTTTTATTTTAAAATGATTATTCCTAGCGTACTGGGGCCACATAAAAAGCCCAATTTTGGAATCCTCCTAGAGCCTCCCAAAACCATGAGACGACCCTGAGTATTCAGAATCTTGAGTTCGAGTGAAAATGGCTTCCAAAGGGTTATTGTTTCTTGTTTTCCTGATGCCGGTTCAATACGGTGGAGCAACATACTTTACCTTCCCAAACCCTTCTCCCAATCCTTACTTCTCACCCGTTACTCCACCACCACCAATGACTCTTTCATCACCACCGCCCCCTCTTTCTCCTCCATCATCACCAGCACCACCTCTTACTCCTCCACCATCACCACCTCCATCACCACCTTTTAGTTTTACTTCCATGAGATTATTGATTATTATAGGTGTTGCTGCTGTTGCTATTGTTATTGTAATAGTTATTGTGATTGCAGTAGTTTGTGGGTGTTGTTGTGGAGCGATGATAAGAGATCAGGAAGCAGGATCCAGGAGGAGGAATTAATGTTGACTTGAGACATTCAAGGTGTCATTGGTTGAGGTGTATGTGCCCCTTGTCCTTGATATGAAGAAGAAGAAGATGAAGAAGAAGAAGAAGAAGATGAAGATGTGAAATCGTATTGGCTTAGGTGTGTGTTCCCTTGTACCTACCTGGAAATTAACTTGATGAATGTGAAATCCCTGTTTTATTATCAATGAAAACTAGTAATCTACTTGTTTCTGCTTCATTTCTTTTTAATTGTTTTTAATCTTGTTTTTCTTATTTATTCAAGCAAAATTGGACCTACTGAGTTGAGTTTGAGTTGGAACATTTGATCTGAATTACCGGTATGAGATTTTATCTCATTGTTCTTATATTTATGTTTTTGCTTAAACTCATCTTTCTCTTCTTCCTTGAAGATTTGGGGTGATTTCAAATGTTGATTTAACTCAAATACTAATTCCTTAAATCCAATCTTTTCACTCATTTTCAAATTCTACATCGAAAAACCTAATAGAAGCTAATGTTATTCGGGAAAACTAATACCAACCGTGAAATTGATTTCAATCAAGAATTCATTTATTGCAACAAAAGTACTCATCTTGCCAACTGTTTCCATGTTCTTCTTCTCATATAAGAGTTCTTGTACAATTAGACCGGTTTAGATAATGGTTGTTTCTGTGTATCTACTAATTGTTATTATCCATTGTTGATAACATCATTGTCTAGAGTTCGTCCTGATTTTTATACTTCTATTGTTGCTTTAAAAGCTGGTGGGGATATAGTTGACGAAAATAATGTACGCCATTGGGTTCTGCTTATATTTTCATTTATAGACGCTTCTTTGATTGAAATGTAATATTTGAAGTTTTGGTTTGTGGGTGATGCTGTAAAGTGTTTGATTCATAAGGGTTCTTGAAATGCAATTATATTTGGGATTTGTCAAAATTGGAATGAAAGTAGAAGTTTTGGGTGTCTTTGGAGAGATGAGAATGGAAGGAGTTAAATTGGAATAATATGACTGTCTCGAGTTTGCTCATTGTTTGTGCTCCACTTGGTGAAGAATTGAAGGGAATTTTGATTCATGAGAAGCCTTTTGGTGTTTCCATAAAGAGCTTCAGAAAAGCTAATAAGATCCTCTTCTTTTTTGCAATGTTTTTACATATAATGAGAAGCCTTTCTATTTTGTCTCTGATGATTTTCCATGGTGTTTTTTTTTGTTGTTGAACATTTTAAGGAATCATCCCTTGGAAAAGTACAAATGATAGTTAGATAGTAGAATTTTGGGGTAACTGATCAGTGTGTACCTTTGCAATGTGTGAATTTGCTTCGTTTATATTCAAGAAATCCATGTGTTGTTTCTTAACTAGAGTTGTATAGGTTTAATTAGCAGGGAAAGCTTCCTCAGCCTTCTTGATCAATGATTCTAAAGAATTTATTATTTAAAAGAGTCGCGATATATGTTACTGCCAATTGTCGTCTTAATTCAGTGGAAAAAATGTTTGTAGAAGATTGAATACTTTATGGGTGAAACCTTCTTAAATCTTACCATTGAATTTTGTAGAGGCATCTTTGGTGCAGACCACAGGGGTATGGACACTTCTTTTGAAAGGTATACCCTATACTTGGTCAAGCTTGATCCAGTCATGTACTGAGCATGATATGATTATGACTATATTTGTAGTTGCAGGAAATCCTACACTACACCCCTCACTAGAATCCATACAACTAAGTCATTTGAAGATGAATAACTATGATTTTTATTGATTAATTCCTTGAATATTACAAGATAAAATGGAAAAGAACTAAAGAAATTACAATCAATATAAATTTTCTCTCTCCTAATGACTTGCCTAACACTCGGAAAAAGATCTCCCCCACAATAGACTTGCTCAACTCTTTATATAGGAGAGTACACAGTGGATGACAGCTAAGCTGTCCTTTATTTTCGGGAATGACTTGCGAAATATCGCAAGTGTACAAGTATTCATTCTCGCGACACTCCTAAACTTCGCTAGATCTTCACATCTTTCTCGTGTTTTAGATGTCGTCATTCATTGCGTCATTTATATTACTCTTCTCGCGACGCCTTCGCAATGCTTTAATGTTTACTAATCTCGCAAGGTATTGATGTCGCGATATTCGGATCCTACATCTTGCCTCTTCTCATGTCTTCTCTGCGAAGAAGATAATGTCATGAGAACTAGTATTTTGAAATGCCGCAACTTGTTCATCTTTATCATTACGATCCCGTACTTTTTTACGTAATTTATTACACATGTTTCTTCTTCTACTCTTTTCTTGACACGTCTCTTTCAACCGTTTTTTCTTGACCATTCACATCCCCTCTCGCATTAAATGCATTTGTCTTCTCGAGAATTCTTCTCTCTATATATAGTTTTCTTACCCTCCTCTTCTTCTTTTTACTTTCTCTCTGCAACTTTTCTTCAACTCTCTTCCTCCGTAATTTGCGTTTCTGCTACTGTAAATCTTCCTTGTCTTCTTTCTCTTGATCTTCAATTCTCTAATCATTCCCATACTCTAAGAATGGCTCCACCTAGTCGTAGATATGAAACCCTTTTAGATGAAAGTCAAAAGAAATTACAAGAGAAGGGTTTCACCTTGTCTATTATTCCCAATCAAGAATCTTCATCTATTCTTTCTGCAAAGTTGTTTACTGATCATCATTGTGATGATCAAAAAATCATAATCTCGCTAGGTCAAATCCTCGCAGGTCTTCCCATTCCTCTTCATAATCCCGAACTGCCCTTGTTCTATGAAATCCTTGCTCATGAGAAATTCTCGCGAGCTATTTATCAATTAAGTGGTGACTGCATCCGTCTAATGCTTGAATTCGCCAATCGTGGCGCTGGTAAGGGATCTCTATATCCTGATAACGTTAAAGATCCTAACTTCGCAAGCTTAGAGATAGTCACTGAAAAGTAACGGTAGAAAACTTTTTTGAAAATTATGAAGTAATAAATATGAAGAATGATAAATCTCGCTGGGGTGCTCGATTGAAAAGAAAAGAGAACATTCCCGACGATAAAATACTCATGTTAGATATTGATTGGCACTCTGGCAAGAACAATGTCCCTCGCTATTCTAAAGATGAGAAATGGTGTGTCTTTCCGCTATTTTTGAACGGACCTTACATTTCAGGTTCCCATGTACTCCCTGCGAATCTCGCAAATTATCATCCTTGGGTATTTAATTGGCCCGAGAAAGCAAAAGAGGTATACTTCCTAACTTTTACTTATTTTACAATCTTCACTTCCTCATATATCTAATCTTGCGAATTTTTCAGATCATCAAATTGAGAAGGAGCTACAAAAGAAATCCAAAGGCGAGTACTCTGGCGATACTTCGTTCAATCACGGATGAAGTAAGAAATATTTTTCCTTATTATTTTTAACAATATTGTTGCCTCTGTTTCTTATCTTCATTCATGTGCGAAGGTTGGCGTTGAAGAGAATGATATTTCTGAAGCTGCGAAGGCTAAAGGCAAGAATAAGATTACTCTTCGCAAGGATAAGTCTTCTGCTCCATCTTCTAAGAAACGGAAAATCTATTCCTCTTCTCACTCTAATTCCCAAACCGGCGAGAACTCTGATGAAGATAATGATGAGGTTGACATTTCTTTTGCGAAGGAGAATCATTCAATCGAATCTGCTGGGCGCAACCTGTCTAGTGTTTTCTCTGATTCTATGCAAGTTTTGGGAGATGATCATTTTTCTGCTACATGCGAAGCTCTCGCAAATATCTGCGATGCCCCCTGTTAACGGATAATGATTCTTTTCGTGGAGTTTCCAGGACAATGACTCCCAGTTTCTTAAATGCACTTAGTGCCTTGGTATGTTCATATTTCTTTATTTCTTTGTGATTTCAATTATAAATCTTATCTTAACAATTTCTTTACTTTCCTTTATAGTCTGGGAGAGCTTCCTTTGTCGTTGCCTCAGATCTCGAGAAAAGGCGCAACAATCTTGAAAAGAAAAACCTTCAACTTAAGGAGAAGAACAAAGAACTAGAAGTTGAAGTTGCGACACCTCGCAAGAAGAGTGAAAGTGAGACTGCTGCTCTTCGCGAAAGAATTCAACAACTGGAAACTGAATCTGCTACTCAGAAGAATAAAATTTCTACTCTTCAAAGTGCTAATCAACAACTTTATGGTACAAAACTCTTCTCTCTTCCTCATTTTTATTTTGTCATTTATTTTTCTTTGCCTGACTTATCATTTTCAAAGACATTTATAATCTTTCTGAAGAAGCCATCCTTCTCCATTCATTTCCTGAGCCTATGGATAATGATGCTCTTCTTGCTCATCTCAACGAATATTTAAGTAGTTCGTCGAACAAAATTAACTCTCTTTCAATAAATGAACTTCGAACCAAATTTCATCTTTTAGAAATTGAGCATAGATCTAGTTTAGGTTTAGCCAACCGATTTAAACGTTTATATCTTAGCTCCCACGAGAATAATAATATTCTAAGGAAGAAAATTAGTAGCCTTATAGATGACAAGGATCGCATTGCTAATCAAGGTGCACAAGCATTAGCAAAATTCCAAAAAACTCTTCTTGAAGTCCAAATTGAACGAGATGAATCTCTTCGCCAAAATGCCATACTTAATGAACGAGAAAATAAAATTCGTTCACTTCTTGTCATAAATAGTGATGATGAATTCGCTTGGGCTGCGAAAGTTCTAGATAATGCCAGAAATAACTTAGGTGTTAACGTCAGTCTTCATGCTGAGCATACTGCCTTGGTTAAAGATATAATTTCTGACAGAGAAGGTTGTTAACTGTTCTTCTTTACTTTACCACTTCTTATTTGTAAAACTTCTATTAAGTTACTGACTCATTATCATACGTTCGCAGAAGCTGAGAAGAGATATCAAACAAGGATTGAAGAACTTGAATCTGAAAAAGAACAATTTGCAAAGGACCTCTCTCTACGCAACGACAAGTATTCCATGTTGAAGAAGCAATTACAAACTACTGTAGCGAATTTCAATAATAATGTTGTTAGTTTCCGCAATCAAACTATTAAGACAGTTTGCGATGACCACAGTATTCCTCATTCTTCATATCCTTGTCTTCTTGATGAAGTTCCTGAAGATATACCTTCCTTTGATGTTTCTGATAGTGAAGCTAGCGAAGAAGAAGAGTCTGATAAAGAGTCTAATGACAAAGAAGAATGAACTGAGAGATAGCTCCATTTTCCTTTTTCTCTTCTTGTGATATTTGTACATTTATCCTTTTAGCCTTCCATTTTTATAATTTCTCACTGTAAATCTATCATATGGAAATAAATAACAAATTTTTATTCTAATCATTCCCATACTTGCCTCTGTTATTTATTTTCACATGAGAAATTAAATCGATAATCTTTAAGTAATAGTACTTCTTAATTTCGCAACTGCTGTTGCTAACTCTTCAAATGAATTTAGAAATATAACCACTTTCGCAAGCTTATTTGCTTACTCACTTTCTTGTGTGATCTTATCTTCATTTATGTTGAAATTCAACATTGCGACAAGATCACATGACGTCTTTACATTTTCATGTAATGACCCATTGATCTTGCCTTATCATTGCTCTTGTGTGGTCTTATTTTGCCTTCCTAGTTAAAGGTCTTATTTTTCCACCCCTCATTTTTGCGTCAATGTGATAGGCCTAGATATTCTTACGAACATAAAGTCCCATGACATTGTCGTCTTGCGACAAAATCGCAGGACGTCTTTACACTTTCATGTAATGACCCATTGATCTTGTCTTATAATTTTTTTAGTATTTTTGCCTCTGCAGGATATTTTTATTGCGACAATATGACAGGCCTAAATGTTCTTGCGAACATAAAGCCCCATGACATTGCCGTCTTTGCGACGAAATCGCAGAACGTCTTTACATTTTCATGTAAAGACCCATTGATCTCGTCTTACCCTCGCGTTAGTATTATTGCATCTTCAGGATCATCGCACAAATATGACAAGCCTAAACTTTCTTGCGAAAATAGAGCCTCATGACATTTGCGTCTTAAGACACTTATCAGCTCCCTAATGGAGGGTGCCGCCCTTATCATCTCCCCGGTTGCCCCTTCAAGGAGGCGTACATCGGCCATACAAGACTAGCTCCTCCCATCCGGTCTTAACAACAACCGGTTGTTTTCGCAGCCTCTTATCCCTTATACCTATATGGCTTATGGTTACGAGACCGCACCCTAAGTGGAGTTTTCTTGGGGCCGAGTGCAGCATGTGCCAAGACTTTCCAAGAATGGCCGAGACACTTCAAATGACCAGGCACTCTTGGCTCAACCGTGTACCACGGCGCCTTGGTCATACACTGACTCCTTGGAAGAGACCCTCGGTCGTCCAACCAGGGTATAACCTTATATATATAGTTGTAAATCCAAGGT
Organism: Papaver armeniacum; assembly: GCA_023531295.1. Taxonomy (NCBI): domain Eukaryota; kingdom Viridiplantae; phylum Streptophyta; class Magnoliopsida; order Ranunculales; family Papaveraceae; genus Papaver; species Papaver armeniacum. The sequence goes on along the minus strand of JAJJWW010007695.1, from coordinate 21,923 downwards.
ATCTCCCCCGGATGGGCTTTATTGACCCCAAATTTTCATGACTCGGGTTCCGGGGCGGTGTAACCTTTTCCCGAGCCATGTCAAGAGATACCCCCTTATACGACGACTTTAGGTCTTACATTTGCCTCTTACGAAATATCATTCGCGAACTAGGGTGTACGCCATAAAGGTTCGTCCCATTCACTCACTCTTTCATTTCTGTCAATTCGTTCAATCATTCATTTTTGATTATCTCTTGTTGTTTTATTTGCGAGATACTCGCACATTCTTTCTTCATTTTATGCAATTTCGCAATCACTCTATCGCAGGAACACTTCATATGAATTCATTTCATTTCATTCATTCAATATTTCGCAACTTATTCTTTCCCTTCCATATTCTATGGGTAATATTTCTTGAGATATAATCTATTCCACGGTCTATCCAATCTTTGGCCCACGTCTTTGCCCTCAGGATCCATTAATCTATATGCCCCTGTTCCAACTATTTCCTTGATGATATAAGGTCCATCCCACTTTCTCGCTAACTTGCCACCACTTTCTCGCTGATATATTGGTGTTTCTCGCAACACCATATCACCTGGTTGAAATTCGCGTGTCTTGACACGTTTGTTATATTCTCTAGCTAATCTTCGCTGATAATTCTCCATATGCTGTAGTGCTCTTTCTCTCTTTTCCTCTAACTCATCTAATTTGACCAAAATGTTACCCGCACTAAGATTCTTCTCCCAAGCTTCTCTCTTTGTTGTTGGAATAATAACTTCTGTCGGAAGTATAGCTTCAACTCCATATGTCAAACAAAATGGTGACATTCTCGTAGCTTCTCGCCTTGTTGTATTGTAAGCCCATACTGCATTATGCACTTGTTCACACCATGCCCTATTATGCCCTTCTAACTTCTTCTTTAGTATATCTGCGATTGTTTTATTTGTTGCTTCCGCCTATCCATTGGCTTGCGGGTATAGTGGAGTTGATTTTCCACATTTTATTTGAAATGCATTAAGCAGCAATTCTATATTTTGCCCCTCAAACTGTTTTCCATTGTCAGATACCAACTGTGCTGGAATTCCAAATATGCATATTATGTTTTCGAATATGAAGGTAAAGACATCTTTATCGCGAATGTGTTGTACTGCTTTTACTTCTGCCCACTTTTTGAAATAATCTATAGCGACAATCAGATATCTCCTCTGCCCTGTACCTGGTAAAAATGGTCCTACAATATCTAACCCCCACTTTCCAAAAGGCCATACACTTGTTGAAGAGGTTAATGGTGCTCCTGGTGCATGTATTTTCTTTCCGTGCCTTTGACAATCTTCGCAACGTCTTGATATTTGTTTCGCATCTTCATGCATATATGGCCAATAATAGCCTTGCATTTTTGCCTTATGTGCTAGAGATCTTCCACCACTGTGATTGCCAGCATCCACACTGTGTAACATTTTTAACACTACTTCTCCTTCCTTTCATGTTAAACATCTATGCGAGGGTCCATTAAAGGATCTTCGGTACAATACCCCGTCTCTTAATTCATAATTTGTTGCACGGCTTTTTAATTTCTGCATCTCTAATCTATTTCTTGGTGTTTCTCCTTTCATTAGATAAGCATGAAGTTCTGTTCTCCAATCTTCGCAATTGGGTCTTTGTGTTTCATCTTCTATGAGCATTACTTCTGCTTCTTCCTCTTCCTCTTTGTTGATTGACGGTGATAGAAGTGTCTGTATTTTTATGCATCTCGCAGCTGGATCTGTCATCATACTTGATATAAAAGCAAAAGCATCTGCGAGTCTATTGTCTCTTCTTGATATGTGTCTCCATTTTATTTTTGGTATCTTCGCCGACAATTCTTCAACAAGTTATTTGTATTTTTTCATGGATGGTTCATTTGTAGTATATTCTTCTTTTATCTGGCGAATAGCTAACTGGGAATCACTGGTGACTCTTACATTCTCCAACTTCATTTCTATTGCAAATCGCAAAGCATGTATTATAGCTTCGTACTCTGTTTCATTGTTGGTAGATGCAAATTCCAATCTGAAAGAAAAAGCCATTTTATTGCCTTCTGGCGAAATTATGATGATCCCAATTCCGTTACCTTCTCCATTTGATGATCCATCTACCAATATTTCCCATCTATTTGGCTCTGTTAATAAATCCCTTGGATTTCCATGTTCTTCTTCTATATCCATCATTTCTTCCACCGCCTCATCTTCTTCCAATGGAAATTCTCGCTAAAAATCCGCTACGACTTGCGATTTTGGTGAGGATAACACTTCATATTTGAGTTTACAATGACTTACTTGAGCATTCCACCTTTCAACCCTTCCTGATCTTTTTGAATTTTTCATCACTGACTCAATTGGTACTTTTGTCATTACCTTTACCGTGTGTGCTTCAAAATAGATGCGAAGTTTAAATGTTGCGTAAACTAATGCCAAGATTAATTTTTCAATTTTTGAATAATTTTTCTCTCTGCAAAGCATTGAATGTTTTACTGATGTAATAGATTGGTTTTTCCAACCCTGCGTCCATTCGCAATAATACTGCACTTAGTGCATGCGAGGTTGTCGCAAGGTAAATCAGTAACTCTTCCCCTTCTTCTGCTTTTTGTAATATTGAAATATCCATTAAATGTTCTTTTATCCCTTGCAATGCTTTTTCACATTCATCCGTCCACCTAAATTTCGTTCCCTTTTTAAGTATGTTGAAAAAATGTTTACACTTATCAGATGATCTCGCGATGAATCTTCCTAGCGAAGCTAATAATCCATTTAATTTTTGCACATCCTTCACTGTTGCTGGTGTCGGCATGTCGCGAATTGCTTGTACCTTCTCCGGATCAACTTGTATTCCTTCTTTTGATACAATGTATCCTAAAAACTTTCCAGATGTCACTCCAAAAGTACATTTTTCTGGGTTTACTTTGATGTTGAAATGTCTCATTTGTTCGAAAATTTCCTTCTCGCACATGATCTTTTACCTTTTTGCTTTTTATTAACATGTCATCCACGTATACCTCTAGTGTTTTATGTATCCATTGTTCGAACACTTTCTCCACCATCCTTTGATACGTTGCACCGGCATTTCGCAGACCGAATGACATTTTTGTGTAACAATATAATCCTCTTGGAGCGAAAAAGGCGGTATGTTCTTGGTCTTCTTCAGCGAGAGGAATTTGATTGTATCCCTTATATCCATCAAGAGAGGATATTCTTTCATTTCCTGCCGCTGATTCAACCATCTGCGGAATGTCTGGCAAGGGAAAACTATCTTTTGGACAAGCTTTGTTTAGATCGGTGAAATCTATACAAATTCTTATTCATTTTTTCTTCTTTGGAACTACGACCATATTCGCTATCCATTCGGGGTATTTTGCTTGTCTAATAATGCCAGCATCAAGCATCTTCTGCAACTCTTCTTCTATTTGAGGATGATATGATGTTGCGATTTTTCTAATTCTTTGTTTGAATGGTCTGGCATTTTTATCGATCTCTAATTTATGACATGCCACGGATGGATCTATTCCAGGCATTTCATCCATATCCCATGCGAAGATATCTTTATAATCTCGCAACAAATCAACGGTTTTTCTTTCTTCATCTGCCTCCATTTTAGTCCCAATTTTTAACATCTTGGTGTAAGAATATTTCTGCATAGAAATATCTTGTTGGGCCATATGATATCTTTGGTTAATTTAGAATATGGCTAAACATGTTGGTTACAAATATTGGGGTCCTTTCATATTCCCTCTTCCTTGATGGACGGTCGAGATTAAATGAAAAATCTAAATCCTATGAACCTTGGTCCTCCTTCTACCTATAAAAGGAACTCTATAACCATCAGAATTGGGTTCATGAATTTTTATTATTTCATTACAAAAAAAAAGGTCAAGAAGGAGAAACTAAGAGTTTCTCAAGGTATTTCATTTTACGGGTCTTCTTGCTGGACATCTTGGATTCAACCAAATGGCATCAGGTATCCTTCCTAACACAACTATGCTCATGATGTGATTATCATGTTTGTTCAAAGATCCTTTAAATATAAATATAATTTCTTATATTTGGCATCTAGAGCCTGGTTTAGAACTCCATGATTTTCCTTGATGATTGTATGCAAATGTTGTGATGATTTGAATCCATCACCATGTCTGTTTTGATTTCTAATAATCATGTTTATGTTTATATACCATGAATCTCTAAGATATAATGAAAATATTATCATATGAATAATGATTTATATATCTTTGTTTTGTACGGTCTCTTGAAATGGAAATACACATTCATATGTATGCTTCATGACATGTATGATTGATTTGTGGTGTTTGACTTATTTGACAATAACATGATTTTGTGTGATCTCTGGGTTAACATGATTCAATATGATGATATGATGTGATTTGTTTAAGATCAATAACATGTTCTATTTGATTCATGTGTAAAGTCAAAACACCGTTTTGATAGTCATAACGTATGCTAGGAGGGTTAAACAGTATTCATTGTGAAATTTAATTTTCATTTTTCGATTTTGTAACGTATGGGCTCATTGTAATGTTAAGTAAAAAAATTTTTTGGGCGTGGCCCACATAGGGTTAAACAGTATTCGCTGTTTTCAAAGGTCGGACATGAGATGTTCGTCTACCATGAATAAATTTTTTTGGAAGTGTCTGTTTGACTTCCACTTATTAATTAATAATAAAACTTGGGCTATTAATTTTTGAAACGTTTATTATTAATTTTTGAAACGTCTATCATTAATTTTTTGAAATGTTTATTATTAATTTTTGAAACGTTTATTATTAATTTTTGAAACGTCTTTTCATTAATTTTTTGAAATGTTTATTATTAATTTTTTGAAACGTCTATTATTAATTTTGAAACGTCTATCATTAATTTTTGAAACGTCTATTATTAATTTTCGAAACGTTTATTATTAATTTTTGAAACGTTTATTATTAATTTTTTGAAAATTTGAAGTGTCCTTTGACTTCCACATGTTGACTATGACCGTTTGACCATTGACTTTGAATGCTTGCTTTTGGTTGCAAATGTGATCTAATGTGTACATGTTTATCATATAACCTTCATGAATACAACCGGTTTATAGTTAAAAACCAAATTATATGAAGCCTAAGAATTATGAAGTGGTTTTACTTACGGAAGAAAAATGAACCAGTTAATATGCTTCCGCTTTATTGATAACATTAATGCACAATTTAAGCTGATTTTCTATCGAATGATTTTATAATGAAACCATTTTTCACACTATTAGATTTGAGTGTGCATTATGATATGGTTTGTGTGCTTGTGCGTTATGGTATGGTTTCTCTCACATTATTGTTTTCCTTTAAATTTTATGAGATTATACTTGAAATTATTATGGGACTCTTTAGTTATCACCACATTGATGCTAGAGTGTTATATCTCAATATAATCATAATATTATTATAAGCATGTATTTTCAAACCGTAAAGTGTAGGTTTTGTAGTTATTGACATCATGTGATAATGGCATTATTTTAATTGATTGGCTATCACCACAGTGATGTCAAATCACTTTTGGCCATGATCACAATTTTTTCAAGTGCTTATAATATCGTTTTGCTTAAATGTATTAGAACAACAATTACCCACAGGTAATTGGAGTTCACATGTTTAAGATAATAATGAAGTGTACAATATCTGATCATACATTATGGTAATTAAATAATCGGCACATGATTTTAAGTTATTTCTTAAAATTGCATAAAATAAAATTTACATAAATTAACTCATTATCGAGTTGAGTAACCTATTACGATTTTTTGATATTTTTATGAATATTTTTATTATGTTGGCAAAACTTATTGCATCCTCTATGGAAATTGAGGTTTTATTTTTTGATAAATTTCTCCATATTTGTGAAAATGATATTCATTGAGTATTTAACACCTTTCATATTAATTCTCCTATATCCGTTATTTATCATGATCTTTAAGCTTGTATCAGATTTAAATGAGTGATGCATCAAAGAATTTCCTTCAACGAAATTTCATTATTGAATTATAATTATAATCTTGCTTAATGCTCAATTCTGGTTTAAAGTTCAATGCGTTTGGATATTTTTCAATTAAAGAGAGTTGATATTTCAGGGTTACTCATAATTGTTTATAATCGACTAAATTTATGATCAGATCAAGTATGTACATATCATTGAATGGGACCACGCGATGTCACAAGAAAAGTTAGTGTGATATTTGCATTTGTACATGTTTGCTGGATTGTTTAGTTATCACCACAGTGATACTAAACTCTTATCTTGTAAGTATTGTATATTTTGAGTTCTTTTCAGTTTGATTTAACGATTAGAACAATGCTGCTCACAAGTAGTTTTGGTTCACAAATTTAAACAAGCATTAAGGTTATCTAAATGTTTCATATACATGTGAAATAATAGCCACCCACAGGTGACTACAACTCACATTATATTATTTTCAAAATATTTAGAATTATTGGAGTTTGTTAATACATTTTAGGACGTGAGTTTCCCACAGGTGATTCTAGTTGTGGTATTGAACAAACATAATGTTGTGTGTATGATAAGATAAAATATGTACTAATGTTTTTTTCATGTCTCACATTGTTCCTTGATAAGGTTTTACCCACAGGAGAATCTTATTGAAGGTATGAAACTATTGTAAGCTTAATTGTCATTTATCTCTAATATAAATTTCAGCTTTTGTTCTTATTAATTGTTGATTATGATTATTTTGTAGACTTTTAATGGTCCATTTTTTGGAAGATAAAATTGTTTATCACCTGATGATTTTTCGCGTTCTTCGTGTACATTTATCAATTGCATTACGAATCTCAATCCGTGGATGTTTTCTTGAACATTCATTATTGAAATTGAGAGGCAATTATAGAGAAAGCGAAAATCATAAAGTCTGATAAAGGTGGTGAATATTGTGAAAGGTACGACAAAATAGGATAATATCCTAAATCTTTTACGTAGTATCTCCAAAATTTTGGATTTGTTGCTCAATACACAAGGCCAACTTATCCTTGGCATAATGGTGTATAACAAAAGGCAAAATCATACTTTTAAGAAAATGGTTTGAAGCGTGATGAGTTATGCATAATGACCACATATCAGTGAATATATGTTCTTTCAACAACTATGTAATTTAAATAGATTTCCGAGTAAAGCAGTTTCAAAGACACACTTTGGACTAGAATGGTTGGAAACCTAGTTTAAATCACCTTTAAGTTATGGTTGTTCAGTTGGAGGTGAGGGCTTACATTCCAAAGAATGAAAATTGGATTTGGAAACTATTATTGGTTCATTGGTTTTCCTAAATGATCCAAATGGTATTCTTTAACGTTCTAACCGTAGTATGAGACTTATTGAAACCGAAAATATAAATTCGTTAATGATGGAATAATCAGTGGGAGTACGTGGATATATCTATTCAAGAAATCATGATAATGATCCCTTTATTTAAGATTTCTACCGATATTGTGAATCTTCTCATTATCAGAATTTTAGATAATGAAAGACCACAAATTGCCGATCCAATACTCCGTAATATAACTATCACAATAAAGAAATTTTATGATAACAACATGAACCAAAGCATTAAGAAGATCTCAACAGAGATTGTAAGAAAGTTAGTCATGTTGTTTCCGTGATTTTCTTACAAGAATATATTACATTTTGATATGCAATGGCAAAGACTAGGTTTTTGGCTCACAAATATTATGTGTAATAATTTTGATTAATGGATTGATGCTATGTGAGAAAAATCATTGGTTGAAAGTCAAGTCTCAGATATTGTTTAATTGCTCGAAAGACACAAATCGGTTGTATGAAAGTGGGTCTTTCTGAATTAATACGACTGTAATAGCAATTTTAAACGGTATAAAGCAAGACTTATTTCCAAAGATTTTACTCTGAAATGACGCATTGATTATAAATAAGTTTTTCTCTCGTGTCAAAGAAAGACTTATTCAGAATTATCATAGTATTATTAGTAGCTCAAGTATGACCTAAGAGTTGCATTAATTAAATGTGAAAATAGCCTTTATTAATGATAAATTTTAGTCTACAAATTTTAAAAATCAAAGTATGAAATTTAAGCAGCCTCCCATAATGGTATATGAAATTTAACAAAACTATAAATGTTTCAAGTTTTGGATGAAATTATTACAGATTTATGCATATACCTCAAGATCAGTGGGAGAAATTCATACTCTTGGTGTTTCATGTTAAGAGTTACTACCTACGAGTAGTGATCTTGACTTTATGCATATCTTTATATTTTTTGAAATAAAGGATGTCAATAAAGCTTACCATGTGATAGTAATATCATATGGATTACTAAAGCTCTCATATAAGGCATATATCGAATATTCAAGGAATTTTGAGGTAATACCATATTTAACAGATTTTATTTCATGTTGGATAGAAGATATAAATTTAATCTTCATTATGTCTTAATTCTGATATGAAACTTATAACAAGTTGTTAATATGTTAACTAATTGCCTAAAGAATTGAAGAACAAATTACAGGAAAGCTATCAAGAATTTTGAGATACTATTTTAACTTATGTCTTATAATTAGTTAGCAAACCCAACAAGAGTTGATTGGGTTTTCAAACTTCAATTTTTGTGGATGTATGGATTCTATAAAGGAAGAATCCATTAATACTGGTCCCACAATTGAGTTTGAATATTTATGACTCATACGATACTTAGAGACTTAAGGTTTGTCTCTACATTGCTTGAAATTTACTTGTCTTAGCTTCGTGACATTAAAGCACGATATGATACAAAAGGAACAAAACACATGAACCTTGAGTATATATGCGTGAATTAGGGAATTCAGAAACAATAGTTGTTCATTTACCGCTTAAGAACAATTGCATTCGGAGATGCACTTAATGAACAATTGCCTTTTAAGACCTCTTAAGAAAAGATTAAAATCTTAGGTCTGTGGGAGTAATTGATTATTGAATTCAGACTAATTTATGTGCTTATTTTTGAAAACTAATTGAGCTCTTAATAATGTAATTCTGAATTTATTTACGTATCCATATTTAGTATACACTTATGTGAATGGATGAATGTTAACAAAATTGTCTTTCTTTTGAAAAACATAACTGGACCATTATGATATCCCCATTTAAGGCCCGATTAAGTAAGTTGCTTGTGTTGTGGTACATGGAAGGGAACATGTTGATAACGGGACAATGTGCCACCGCCATGACTCGCATACGTGATTTGCTTGGTTAAGGTATTACGTTTAACCATTAAAATTGTTTAGCAATTATGCGCTTATGTTTTTCTATAATTAACCGTTAAGTAAGTTATCACATGGACCAAATGGGAGAATGTAAGAATATTTCGCATAGAAATATCTTGTTGGGCCATATGATATCTTTGGTTAATTTAGAATATGGCTAAACATGTTGGTTACAAATATTGGGGTCCTTTCATATTCCCTCTTCCTTGATGGACGGTCGAGATTAAATGAAAAATCTAAATCCTATGAACCTTGGTCCTCCTTCTACCTATAAAAGGAACTCTATAACCATCAGAATTGGGTTCATGAATTTTTATTATTTCATTACAAAAAAGGTCAAGAAGGAGAAACTAAGAGTTTCTCAAGGTATTTCATTTTACGGGTCTTCTTGCTGGACATCTTGGATTCAACCAAATGGCATCAGGTATCCTTCCTAACACAACTATGCTCATGATGTGATTATCATGTTTGTTCAAAGATCCTTTAAATATAAATATAATTTCTTATACTTGGGTTCTTCTTCAGTTCCAATATTCACTTCCTTTGTTGGTTCTGCCGCGATATAACTAGCCTTCGATTCTCCCATGGGCGTCGGTCCTCTTATTTCCTTTGCGAGATCATCTTCTTCACCATATAGTCCTTTTCCTTCTTCCGCTCTTACCATGTATGTTCTAAACTCTTCTTCCTTTTTCGCCGCTTTTGCCATCTTCTTGCGATCTTTTCGCCTCTTCACCTGTTCTTCATAATGTTTTACTTCAATTCGATGATACATTCTTCCTTCATCGGTATCTCCTCTGATTTCACCAATTCCACTCGGCATAGGGAATCTAACACACTGATGAAATGTTGATGCTACAACTTTTATTGCGTGTATCCATGGCCTTCCCAACAGCATGTTATATGGTGATTCCATATCTACTACACATAACGTCATAATTGTTTCAATTTCTCCCAACAATATTCGTATTTTTATTTCCCCTTTAGGTTTTGTTACTGATTTGACAAAACCATAGACATGACATGTTGCGGAAGTCATTTCTTCATCTTTGTAACCCAATTTTCTATATGCATGATAAAACATTATATTCACTGAACTCCCCGTATCCACTAAAGTTCTATTTATTGCCCATTCTTCCTTTGTTTTTGTTAATTTTCATTCTTCTTTGCTAGCACTTATCGTAATCACTAGTGGAGATGTGTGATTTAAATTCTCTCCTGACATCTCTGTTGCTGTGAATATAATTCTCTGTTTTTCCCACTCTTTCAAAGGTAACACCTTCTCTGCAGTTATAATTTTCTTTCCTTCAAAATCTCTTTTATGTATTCTCCCTTTGATACTTTCATGAAATTTATTAACCATTGATTTTGAAATCATATTACATTCCATTTCTTCATTACCCTCTCTGATTCTAATTTTCTTCAATTTATCCATCATACTCTTGATTTTTACCGTTTTAATGACAATATCCAATCTCTTATCTTCAATCAATCCCTATTTCTAGCGCCATTATGTAGTTGCAGGAAATCCTACACTACACCCCTAAATAGAACTTACACAATTAAGTCATGTTTAGATGAATGATTATGATTTCTCTTGATTAAATGTTTGAATCTTTACAATATGAAATAGAAATGAGTTAAAGGATTAAAATCACTCTAAAACTTTCTCTCTCCTAAAGACTTGCTTAACAATTCAAAAAGAACTCTCTCTTCATCAGACTTACTCAACCCTTTATATAGGGTAATATACAGTGGCTGACAGCTAAGCTATCCTTTATTTTCGGGAATGGATCGCGACGTATCGCAGGCGTACAAGTATTAATTCTCGCGACGATCCTAAATTTCGCCATATTTTCATATCTTCCTCGTGTTCTGGCTGTCGTCATTCATTGCGTCATTTATTTTACTTCCCTGTGACTCCCTCGCGAAGTGTTAATGTTGCGATATTCTGATCTCGCGAAGTGTTGATGTTGCGATATTCTGATCCTCCAAATATTTTAGGGACGTACAAGATATCTACCATCAAAATAAAAAACTATGATGAAAAATTAAGAGTTGGCTTCCTTACCTAAAACCTCATGCCCGTTAGGGGATAGTCGTGTGGCCTTTCTAATCAATAGTGAAAATAAAAATAATAGTTTTATTCAGCCCACCGGCCAATCCCACCGTCAAACCCACCACAGTTGTGGCACTGAGGTGGGTTGAATTGTTTTTCTTCTTAGGTTTCATCTTTCCTATGACGTGTTTTTGAGTTTTCTTTTCTCGTTCATCGTTTTAGTCTAACATCAGGTTGGAAAAGATGTTCAAGAATCTTCAATCTATCATATATAAAATTTCAAACAATATCAGATCCAAAGAACACCCAAAGTTTAATACTTGAAAAAATCAATGAAGCATCAAAATAAACCCTAGTCTCATTTTTGTATTCTCATTTAACCCTATTTTTTTTCTCCAATTTTTGTATTCTCATTCTTCGTCTCGTTCAATTTCAGGCTGAAAAATAAGTTCACGATAGCTTATAGATCTAAAACTGATACCATTAAATCAAGATATCATACAACAACACATCATTTCAGGTAACTTCATTGATCTCTCTATTGATTTGATTGTCTCTTTTGTAATGAGTACAAGGTTGTTATTATTATCTACCTGGAAACGTTATATAACCTGTTTTTTTAGGTACACCAACAAGGCTTTTATCTTAATTATAGAGCCATGAAGGTAAAACATTGTGCACTGAGAGGTCTAGGTTGTCAAATTGTTATGGTTTCCTATATAAAACACCGAGGATTTTCGATTGTGTAAATAAAAATAAACAAAAAAAAACAAATAAACAAAGCACGCAAATCAAGGATGTGAAAATATTGGATAAAGGTTTCATCTTCAATTGTAAACAAGTTTATTAATATATGAATAGAATTCGTATTTAATCTCGCTATCATCAAAAGCCTAGAGAATCAAGAGAGCAAGATAATCTATTAATTTCCTAATTCATCACACACACATTAGGGTTGCGTATGTGAATTCTACCTAAAGAATAACCTAACGCCTTGCGCTAATTAAGTTCAATTCCTAGGAGCATTAAGTTTCAGAAATAGGCTAATCAATGCAATTGTAATACATTGCGCAAACAATTCAACAAAGGTCAATTTCTACATATGACTACGAGGATGTATCACTACAAACCCTAATCATATCATGCTACTCATATTCAAGGTTATCGCTCGATGAAAACCCTAAAATAGCTATAGATATGGATGTGAGTTCAATCAATTCTAGACTCGACTAAACAAACATTCAATCATATTGCAATCCATCAATCATGCAATTATTGTAACCCTAGAAAGTGAACGATAATATTGAGAGAAACTAATTCATAAAAATCATAACTTGGTTGCAAAATCCAACTACATCTTCAACCAATAATAAAAACTTAGTTACTCATGGCATAGGAGTTCATAGCAAGAAGAAGGAGAAAACCTATCATGTTTCTAAACCCTAGAAAACTAAGTAGAGAAGAGATAATAAAACGTGGTCTCTAAGATATAAGATATCCCAAAAGTTCTGTGTATTTTTCACCCCCAAAATTGTACATCTTCTTTTGTAGTTACGGCTGCTTTATATAGGCCTCAGTTAGCCTTGTACGATCCACAAAAAGTCGTAGTGATACACATTGAAAGTCGGTGGGAAGAATTTCTCGGTTGAGAAACTAAGTGATGTTACTACGGTGCATCATGAAGTAATTTAGTAGGATAATCACTTTGCTATTGATAGGTCGGAACTTGTGGGATCCAGGTGGTCTTATTGTACCTTCTCCACACTTGTTATATATCTCGCTCGGTGCTCCTTGCTGCAGATATTCTCTCATACACGCTAACTTATTTACGACTCGGAAATATTTTCCGTTCATTATCAAGTACAAGTATCAACAATGACAAATAGGTTTTCCAATGTATTCTCGGCGGTTAACTATCAAACTCGAAGTTCTCTGTTCTTCTTAAACTCCTCCGTTTCTAACGGACCATCGTAAACAACAACACTCGAGACTCGCAACTTATTTGAATCCCGCTCGAGTTTCCATTGACACTGATCAACAACACCCTTCATCGTCATAGCGTTTGCCAATACTCACATCAACTCGAGTGTCTTTCATTCAAACATCACATCCAACTTACTCGAAAGACATACGCATCACCCTTGCCGCCACACCATTCTTCATCACCCACAAGAAACCTCGCATAACCAACAACATCCTTGCAAACTCAAACCATCTCCTCCATCTCATAATCTCATCTCGAGCTCCACGGCAAAGCAAACCATCAAACTCCAAAGACCATATTCATTACGACCTCATTTACCTCCAACATAAACTCCCATCGATCACCGCTCATCACCAAGCTCGGGTTCTCTTCATCATCCTGTTCTTCTTTCCTCTCAACAGCCTCACTTCCAGCTCAACTGCCATGGTTGCCAGTATCAATAACCTCCCCTTTGATGCCACAACAACGGCACACCAAATCACATCATCATCCATCGACATCATTTCGAACTCAACCCAAATCTTCTAACTACTTCAGTAGCCCATTGAACCGTTCGAAATCAATAATCACTCCGAAACCGTCACATCTTGATTATCAAGATCACCGGCCGTTATCGTTCCTTTCTGTGGAGTTAAGGAAGAAGAGGAAGGTGCCCTTAGTAAAATGGCTGGTATCTGTTAGCACTTGATTTCTAGCTTCCCCCTAGTAAATGGCCTAACTGCCTTTAACATCTCCTCTGAAAGTGGCAACCCCTTAACTTGTATTGGGGTGCCAATAGCATTCACCACTAAAATGACCATCTTGCCCTTTTTTCTTTCCGATTTTCATTTTGCTCATAACTTCTTCATACGAGCTCGGAATGACTCTCGTTTCTTTCGCCATTGGCTTCATCTTCTCGTCCTCTACAAAATGATGACTAGAAATCCTCCATTTGAACGAGTTCCAATTGGTCTTTTTGCTCCAAATGACTCCATTGCACCTAATAAACTCAAAAGCACACATAAGATACATAATTTACAAGAAAACTCGCAAAGAAAGCATAAATACTAGATATTAAATACGGTGTATTCTACACCTATCAGCACCCTACGATACCCTGTAAACAGGTTTTGTGTACATGTAGGCTTAATCAAGTATCTCGCACTCTAACCTAGTGTAACTGGATTCTAGACGAGAGCACAAGAGGGGTTGTTATTTCAATGCTGATCATTCTGATCTGAATTAAAATATCAGTTTTGATGTTGCCATCAACTTTGTTGAAATACTTAACTTTGGGTGTTCCATGGATTTGATATAATTTGAGGTTTTATATAATAAATTGAAGATTTATTGAACATTAAATTTAGCCTAATGTTAGACTAAAATGATGAATGAGAAAATAAAATTGAAAAACACGTTGTAAGGAAGATGAAACCTAAAAAAAATAGAAAAGTCAACCCACACCAGTGCCACATCAACGATGGGTCTGACAGTGGATTGACTAGTGAGCTGAATAAAATTATTAAAATAAAAATTAAGGTGATAGTTAAATACATAAAGAAAATTGAATAAATTACTAATTTTTACAACTTTTATCTTACACCTTGTTTGTTTGCAGCTGACTCGGCATCTGGGTCTGAGTCAACCCCTGACTCGTGCCGAGTCAGCAGTTAGACTGTTTGTTTTCATTTTTTTGCAACCCTGACTCGCAATCCAACTCAGAGGTAACCCCTGACTCGGGCAGTATTGAGTCAGGCGTAGAAATTCCCCTGAGTCGCTGGCCCTTGCCTATGAGTCGCGGCTTATTACTGTAATAACCCTCCATCCCTTAAAAGAAAAAACTTCCATTCCTTCATTTCTTTCAAAACGACAGCAAAATGGAGAAACTAAAACCCCTAGATCTCCTCCACCTCTTTCACCTGATGACCTCCATCTCTTTAATTTGATCGGTTCATATATTTTAGCTAACCTTCTTTATTTTATTGGAGCACTTTTAGCGATTTTGGTTTGATAAAAAGAAAGGTTTCATTGAGGATTTTGGTTTCATCAACTGTAGGTAACTTCTCCTACATTTGATAATATTGCATGATTTTTCTTAATGTTTGTTTTTTATTGTAATAAGATTCTAGGGTTTTCTTTGTTGTGAAATCAATTTTTAGGGTTTAGGTTATAATTCCATCTTTATTGGGTCTTCTGCTTGTATTAGAACTTGTAGATGTTGTAGCATTATCTATTATACATTTGCAGAGTTGTAAATTTGATTAAACCCACATTTATTTTTATTTGGAATTAATCAATTGATTCATGATTTTCTGATTTAAGTAGATTAATAATATATAGATGTAATTTCACACAAGGGGTTTGATGAAATGTATAAAAAGGAAACCCCATTAATCAAATGTATATTTTACTGACTACAACATCAATCTAGTAAAAATTACACCAGTAAAGGTAGGAGCCCCAGTGCCCTACTACTAAAGATTTTTTACAATTGTTAAGATTATGGGCACCTACGGAAGTACCCTAGTTTCTCTTCCCTGATTCGTGTGCTAGTCCCAAGTTTGTTTTGAGCATGTATGCCAGTAAAAGTTGACCTGTCAAGCATTGAGCCCGGCTCTATTGTGATTGTCAAGTTGCTTGAGAAAGCAGTTTTCATCAGACGCTGCACTGTGGATGATATAAAACTTGCCATTAGTATCGAGTCTGTCGACCAAGGAACCCTGTGTGATCCAGAGGATGATGCAGTTAGAGTCAAGAACCCAGAATGGTCAATTGTTGTTGGTGTCTGTAGTACCCATCTTGGTTGCATCCATTTGCCTAATGGCTAGGGATTTTGGTCGTTGTTCTGTCCGTGCCATGGTTCTCACTACGTCATTTCAGGCAGGGTTCGAGAGGGCCCAGCACCAAAGAATCTGGAGTACCTGTTTACAACTATTTGGAGGATAAGATTTTTTTTAAGCTTTTAGGATTTTAAAATTGAAATTTACTTCAGAATTTATTGTTTTGTGATGTCTAATATGTTTGATTACATGAAAAAAAGATGGTAGTAAGTTGGTAGTGGTAAATGCTTATGGTCCAAAATGTGTACAAGGTTATTTTATGTCCCATAAAGTGCAGTTAGTTGAGTCTGATCTGACTCACTAAACAAACTTATTTTCGGAGTCAGACCTTAGTGACTCAGACCTAGATGAGTCAGGTGATTTCACTCAGATCCAGACGACTCAGATGAGTCAGCTGCAAACAAACAAGGTGTTAATTAAGGTAATGCCATTAATGTCTATCAAATTTTACGCGCAATTTAAAAGTGCTTAAAATTAATACCATCACAGATTGTTGCTTATTCCGAAATTCTGGATCTTGAGGGTGACCTTATCTTCAGTTAGGGCTATCAATGGATAACCGAATATTCGATATCCGTCCGAGTCCGTCTGAATCGTTAGGATATTATCCGAAATTTCGTATAACGAATATCGGATATGGATACCTTATCGGATATTCTTACTTTAACGAAATGGATACGGAAAAGGCATTATCCTATATGATAATATCCGATATCCGTTAAAGAATGCATATGCAAAAAATTTTATGTTTTTCTTGAGTAATATATTTAGTTGTTAGCTTGGTAGTATGTGAATAGTGGTAGAATAAAAATATTATTGAAGAACAAAAACACAACTAGTTTTATTGGTTGTGAGAAAAGCGGACAATTTTTCAATATTGATTGAGAAGATTTGAGTTTTTTTTTAAATCTAATTTAATATAATAATTTTTAAAGTCAAATTTGTGCATTTGATCAAGGTATTTGGTTTTATTTAGTTGAATTTTCTTAGGGTTTCTTTGATTTTTTTTGTAATTTATGAAATTAAAGAAAGACTAGAAAACAACTTAAATTATTTTTATTATGATGAATTACTATCGGATAACCGACAATATTATCGGAACGAATAACGAAAATATTTTTGAATATCCGTCGGATATCCGGTAACCTTATCAGTAACGGATATGGTAGAGACAAAATCAGTTTCGATAGGTACCGTTGACAGGCCTATCTTCAGTGTCCTTCCGAGAAATATTGGTGACCTAAAAATATACGGTGTCTTGATGTGTCGACTTGTATGGTTATAAAAGATTTGGCAGTTGTTCGATATTTTCATTTTTTTTTCCATTGGGGGGAGGGGGGGGTCCGGGGGAGGCATCCCGACCGACATCGTCACGTAGAATTTTTTTTTGGATTTGACATTCAAAACCTAATTGGTTTTCCATAATTTTATACACACACGTCTCTTCCCGTTAATGGATTGAAAGCGTATGTCGGAGATGAAGAGACATCTCCAAAAGATATGAAATCCCTATAAATTTGAAAGAGCATGTCGGAGATGAAGAGACATCTCCAAAAGATATGAAATCCCTATAAATACCGAAGGTTTTCTCCTTATTCAACACATTAAAAATCTTTGTTTTTTCTCTTCTCTTTAAGCATCATAAGAACTCATAATGTATGTTTTTGGTTGGATAAAGGGAGTACAACTTTTGGATCCAACAAGTTGTTAGCGCTTCGTTGTATGCTGAAAGAAATATTTCATTTACCAATTGTACTCACCAATTTCTTGGGAATGGTCGAAATAATTGCTGAAAAGAATCGCAAGGCCTTGAAATCAGTGATACACCATTTTTTTTGTTCATTAATTTCATCCCCTGATACTTCCAATACCAGTCTCCATCCGTGATCTCGGTAATTTGACCTGGTTGAATCTCAGAAATTGTCGTCCGGTTGAAAAATTGCCGAATAAATCGGGAACTTTAGATGAATTAGGATACCGTGATTTCTTTGACACGAAAATCAATGAATTACTTGATTATTGCAATAACGGCTTCCACAACTTGGAAACATCAAGTCGTTAATAGTAACCGGGGATTGTGTGTTTTCCAAAGAAGTTGAGAATTGGATAAGTTTGAAACGTCTCATAACACCAATGAACTTTTGGTACTTGTTTGCAGCTATTTTGATTCATGTTTCTCTTGTAATCCAAATAGTTATCTTTATTTTTTTGTAGCAACAACTCCTACCACAACAAGTACAATTTGAAAAAAATTGCGCAAAATGAACGTGCCAATGGTTGCATATCATAACAATGATATTTATATTTATTCATTTGTTTGTAATGAATCATTTGTGCAATGGAACATCTAGCCAGTTATGTAATATGTCAATAATGACTTACAATGGGAATGGAAATAAAAGGTTCTTTATCTTTTCTATCTCAACTGGTCCAGATATAATTCATAACATACGAATCTAACTTGTGAAAATTTAATTTCAAAAGTTATTTTTTGATTTAATTAAACCGAAAAGCCAAAAAATTAGTTTAAAAAGAGAATATAACAATGAAAATTTAATTAAGCAAAGGCGAGTTGATACGAGGGTTCGACTAGGTCCTATAAAATGTTCAACCAAGGAAAGGTTCATCTGATACGATAACTAAGCCACAAGTCGAACCTTTAGCTTGTAAGGTTCGTCTCATATTGGAAATACAGTTGCATAACCGAACCTATAACTTGTGTTTTTACACTATCAGGATCGGATGCATCTTGTAGTAATCCGAGCATGACTCTGTAAGACAAACTACAAAGTACAAGTTCGGCTAACAACAATTGCAGTTCGAATAAGCCGAACGTTAAATATTTTTTAATACACTCCTATATAAATATCGGTCGAACGGTTCTTCCCAACAAAATTCGGCTAGTAATTCTATAAATGAACTCAACACTGAACATTCAAATTAGTTCGTAATTATGTAATATTTTTAAGAATCACACATTTTGATCACTTCTAGTTAATCACTAAAACCTCAAAAACCAAGTTTTATTTCACTTATTCTTCTTCCTTTCAAAAATCCTAACTCTTTCAAAGGAATATGATTACTCTACTAATTTGCCACTAATAACTTAACTTTAATCAGCTATTAACATTACTGATTAATCATTATCATTATAGCTAATTAAATAAGGGCATAATTACCATGATTAAAATAGGGTGGACATAGGGGTGATGGGTTTCACAACCTAATGATCCTATTTTGGCACCATTAGGTACGTCTCAAAAGATTGTTGTATGACTCAGAAACAACTTTCAATAATAATATATGGTAATATCACAAAAATATTACTTTCAGAATGCATATAGTCTCGAAAAATCGAGTCCAATTTTGTGCACACTCCTTTAAGGAGTGTCCACAAAACAAAGCAATTCTATTTGCTCCTCTAAATCAGCCGTTAACTAATTAAATTATTTGGTTTTTAATTTTGTTTTAATTTCATTTAAATCCTAAAAATGGTAACACCATATATATAATATCTAATATTACCTAAAATATAGGATTTCTAAAAACCGAAACTCTTAATTTGTTAAAACTCCAAAAACGTGGTGGTGTATCGAATTTGTTATAAAAAAAAAGCATCATGTTGTCTGATCATCATAGAGTTCAGTGTCATTTGAAATAATATTATTGATGGAGTCGGACCGAAGTCGATCGAGTAAGCGACACGGATGATTTAAATTTTCTACGGGGGTCTCAAAGGTATGAAATATGTTTTCTTAATCAGACTTTTGGTTTTTTCCTTCAAAATATCAACTGCGAATTTCAAGTTATTGATATTTCATGTGAATAGGTTAATCTTGGTTTTGATACTTCTAATTGTTTGGATGAAAATGTTAGTACTTGCGATGATAATTATAATTCGAACCCTATGATGGTAAGGAAACATCCAAAGATTAAACAAAGTGCACCTGTAGAAATCCTAGAACCTCAAGTTGGAATGTTGTTTGATACTGCAAAGGAAGCATATGATTTCTATAACAGCTATGCTAGAAGGATTGGTTTTAGTGTGAGAAAATTGAGAACAAACAATAGCAAGGCGAGATAAAAGTAAAATTTTGAGGCAGTGGCTAGTTTGCTCATGTGAAGGGGCTTATACAAAAGTACTTACACCAAAAAAAAGAGAAGAGAAAATCGACGATTTGATTGTAAAGCTTCGTTTGAAATTAAGTTGGTATCAAAGGAAAGTATGCATTGCTTTCTTTCGAATCAAGCACATACACATGCTCTTGTCGCGCTTCAACAATCACATCTAATAAGGTCACATAGGAAAATTGAACCAGATCAAGTTGAAATTATCGATAAAATGCATGAATCGGGAATCCAACAATCGATATCTTTCGATTCATGAGTGAAAGTTCCTAGTGGAGTTCAAAACCTTAATTTCACTAGAGCTGACTGCAATAATTTGGTCCAGAGAAAAAGAATATCTTTTTTCAAGAGTGGTGATGCATTATGTCTCCTTGAATACTTCGAGCGAAAGAAGCAGGAAAATAAACATTTTTTTACCGTTTTAGAACCGACAAAGAAAATCGGGTTCGAGGAGTATTTTTTTGTGATGCTAAGTCTAGAAGAGATTATGGGTTATTCGGAGATGCAGTATGCTTTGATACAACATTCAGAACTAATAATTATGATATGTTATGATATGCAGTATGCTTTGATACCAAAATTTTCTCACACTAAAACCAATCCTTCTAGCATAGCTGTTATAGAAATCATATGCTTCCTTTGCAGTATCAAACAACATTCCAACTTGAGGTTCTAGGATTTCTACAGGTGCACTTTGTTTAATGCTGGATGTTTCCTTACCATCATAGGGTTCTGAATTATAATTATCATCGCAAGTACTAACATTTTCATCCAAACAATTAGAAGTATCAAAACCAAAGATTAACCTATTCACATGAAAAATCATATTATCAATAACTTGGAAATTCGCAGTTGATATTTTGAAGGAAAAAAAATGATCCAAAAAGTCTGATTAAGAAAACATTTCATACCTTTGAGACCCTGTGTAGAAAATTTAAATCATTCAGTAATCGCACTCGATCGACTTAAATCCGACTCCATCAATAATATTATTTCAAATGATGTACTGAACTCTATGATGATCAGTACAACATGATGCTTTTTTTATAACAAATTCGATACACCACCACGTTTTTGGAGTTTTAACAAATTAAGAGTTTCAGTTTTTAGAAATCCTATATTTTAGGTAATATTAGATATTATATATATGGTGTTACCATTTTTAGGATTTAAATGAAATTAAAACAAAATTAAAAACCAAATAATTTAATTAGTTAACGGCTGATTTAAAGGAGCCAATAGAATTGCTTTGTTTTATGGACACTCCTTAAAGGAGTGTGCACAAAATTGGACTCGAAAAATCTCCGGACAGTGTATTCAAGGTCTATTCTGCACAGTAAACTTGCATTCTTGGACGTGGAAAACAGTTTAAGATTTGACATGATGAGCAGCATCTCAAGAAATCTTGTTAATTTAGGAAATCAGATGCCCCCTTAGCTAAAACCTGATGCGCGTTAGGGGTTGGCCGTGTGGCCATTCTAGTTTCCTTCCCTTTGGCTTTGAGCACAGTTTCCTTTTCTGGTTATTGGTTAATCGCAGTCAGCCAAAAAATTTATAATAAAATTAAGTAATATCAAATTAGGGAAAGAAAATAGAATGAACTGCTAATTTTTACAACTTTTGTCGTAATTAGGGCAATTATCAAATTTTGCGCCCA